>WAAG01087511.1:78701-90938 GCA_013390105.1 Tichodroma muraria | reverse complement strand
TTTCCCTTTCTTTTTGAAAATGAAGATACAGCTGGAAACCAAGTAAAATTCTCTTCCTTATATTTTTATGGCAGGTTGTCCGGAGTGCAAGCTGGGGGAGAACAGATTCTTTTCCAAGCCAGGAGCACCCATTTACCAGTGCACTGGGTGCTGTTTCTCCCGTGCCTATCCCACTCCAATGAGGTCCAAGAAGACCATGCTTGTTCCAAAGAACATTACATCAGAAGCAACATGCTGCGTAGCAAAGGCTTTTACCAAGGTGAGGGTGAGAATGAGGTCTACTCAAGCTTCTTTTAGAATGTAATATTAAGCTGAAGCAGTGCATAGTAAAGAATATGGTTTTGCTGGAGAACAGTTTGAGGGAAGAATCCTTGGCATTTATGTCCTTTATGCCTTGGTTCTTCCTTATTCATAAAGAAGAAATTAAAGCCTCAACCAGTAGCAGGTTTGATATTCAGCTGCGATGAGGAAATTGGTGCAGTGTCACTGAATTCGATGAAACTGCTTTGTCTTGTGATACCTGCAGCTCTGGTGATGGACTTGTCCCAGTATTTTCAACTTTCCTGGATGCTCACCCTCCCCTTAAATGCTGTGCAGTGTGTATTTGATTTTAATAAGTTGATTGCCTTGTGTCTTTCCTGCATAGACAGGAGTTCTCTGGGAAAGTGCCTGGTCAATACAATCAATTACGTGTATGGGAATGAGGGACCAAAACCATCTGTGCTCGTTAGATTAACTGAGATGGTGTTTTACTTTTTAATAGTATAACCAAGAGGGAACTGTAAATGTGTGCAAGTACTGTGAGCATTTAATATTCATCTGGAAGGTTCTTTTGAAGGTTCTTCTAAATCTGATTATTTTGGGAGTGATTCTGTTCCAAGTGAAAAAACCTTACTTTTTATGTAATAAACGGTGATCTAGTTGAAACAAGCTAAGGCCTCCATCCTATGGTGACCTGAATCAGGCTCATTAAAAGTGTTGGCTAGAGGTTCAGCTGAGTACCCACTCACAGATTTGGAATACCTTAGGGTACTGTGGTCATATGGGTATGACTGGCGGACGTAGAACCCATGAAAGTGTTTCTTGAGTTACAGCTGGAGGCTTGGTGAGATCCCCTCTGACCCCTCAAATGACAATTGACAGCTCAGTGGGCGCAGCTGAAGAGAGCACTGGGTCTCCAGTGGCTGTGATGAGAGACAGATCCTGACTTTAAACTATGCTGAACCAAATCTGACTTCACCTGAGAAGAACATAGATCTTATTCTACATTGACAATGCTACACTTGCCCTGAGGGAGCAGCTAGAGTTTGATTGACATTAAATATAAAGGTGACTCCTGTCTTTGTCGCCTTTGTTTTTATAATTCCCATGCAATGTATTTTAAGGACATTTTCTGATTTTCCATAGGTTGGTTACTTGACACTTTTGGAAAATTTGACACTTTAAGGAGTGTCCAAATTAAAAAGCAGCAAATTATGTCACTATGCATGTCACTACAGAAAACCTTCACATTACAGCTCCAAAACGATGATGATGCAGCTTCATAGGTTGGTGTTGAACTCATTCTAGTATGTATACCCCAAGGGGCCTGTGTACTTTGTAGTTAAGAAAAAGTTTTCAGACATATTTTACTTTACAATGCTGTTTTTACTGCGCAGCTAATCCTAATTATTTGTTATATGTGTGTGTTTTCTTTTTTTAAGATTACCCTTAAGGACAATGTGAAGATAGAGAACCATACAGATTGTCACTGCAGTACCTGCTACTATCATAAATCCTAAAGCCTGTCCCTTTGTTAATGGTCAAGGACAACGGTGAATGGAACATTTGTTTTTCAGCTTTTATAGCACCACAGTGTAAAACCTTATGTTTTCTGGTAAAGACTCTGAGTAGACCTCTGGATAAGATAGATAGCTATTTTATTTCCTCCTTGTTTCTTCATGCATTTAAGTAAGTGTAATTATTTCCATTAGGGATAAAATACAGCACTTGCATGACCAAATGTTTGATCTATTTTTAAAATAAACTGTCAGTTAAATCATCAATGTTTATTGAGGAAAAATGGTGATTTATTAGCTTAATAGACAAAAATAGTTTCTGATGCAATTAAAATTTCTAGATTTCTTTTATGGGAGAGAGAGGGAAAAAGGAAGAGCGGGATGGGAAACTGAACAGAAGAAGAATTATTTTCCCCTTATTCACTTAATGATTAGATTTTATGAAGATGCAATGTATTGTTTCCCCCAATTTTCTTCCATTTTTATTTTACCTAATGGACAGAATGTATAACTGTATGCACAGTACTCTGTCTTTCTGTGCCATCTTTTTATATTTCTCTGAATTTAGTCTCCTCCAATATAGATAGGCTAATGATGCAAAATCAAACATCATAAAGAATTTTTGTACATTTTCATGTAGCAATGGTGGAACAGTCATACAACAGTATTAGCTGTTTAAGCTGTTTACCTTTTGCCTGTCTTCATCAAGGCAGAGGGCTTTAGTAATTCCCAAATGCCTTGTGCTAGACCTGAGCATACAAACGGAAAAAGTAGGGAAAGTGCTAGGTGAGAAGAAGACCACAGAATATGTACTCATAACACCTGACATTAGTATCAAAAACTTGTTCAGTTGTAGTGGGTTGCACTGGGGGCTCTGGAGGAGCTGCCCACAGGTCTGAAGCCTGCCCATATGGGAACTGAAGTGAATTAATTTTCTTGCTCCTCATCCAAATTTCTGGGGTGAGAACATCATCCTTGCTTTGGTCACTGTCTGCAAGAGTTTAAATGTGCTGACTCAAAAAGCCTCAGATATATTTGTGGGGGATTTTCCTGCAGCTGAAGCTGTGAGGATAGCAGTAAGAGATTCCAATGGGGATAGGGAAGATTTCCTGGAGGGATGCTGCGAGGGTGGCTGGTCTGTCCCGGGCCATGGCCGAGGTTGATACCTGTGCCAAATGACTGAAGTAGTTTAGACGGACCCCCATGGCTAAGATGTGATGGGGAACTTGAGGAGCTGAAGATCGGCTTCTAATGATCGTTTAAATCCACCGATCACCCACCCTTCTGTCTATTGGAGTGCAAATTCACTGCTATTTGCTAAGAATACAATCATGGGGCTTTGTGGAGAAGACTTTTCGTATGCAGAGGAGATGAGGTTCTTAGAGAAGCTTTTCTCAGTGTAAGTTCAATAAACCTTACTATCTGATATCCACGCCTTCACCCCTTAACCCCCTCTTATGTCCTAGCTTCACCGTGCCATTCCGGGGAGATGATTTGCCTGCCTTGGTCTTGAAAAAAGTCGATTTTGTGAAGGAGACTGATCTCGTTGCTTCACTATTCTTACTATTCTGGAAAATTTCGATATTCGGGAAAGCCTTTCCCTTAGTGTTTTATCTAAGTTTCATTTGCTTCCATGTTACTTTTGGTCAGAGGAGAGAAAGTTCAGTAGGATAGTCTTTAGGATTAGTGGGTTTATAGCACCAGCAGCACAGGTTTTCAGGATGAGAAGTCTTATTTCTCATTCCGGATCATCACTCAAACATTATGGGAATACATGTCAAGCAGCTGCTGTAGCTGACTCACAATTCCAAGCTACTGTACAATTTTATTAAATGTGATTGACGTGGCTACTTTTGCAGGAAAGCCAGATCCTACCTGGGATTCCTGGGCAATGAGAGAGGAGAGATTTGAAGCTGCAGCTTGATTACCTTCGGGAACGGTATCGCATTTTCTCATAACTTTGACAGGACTGAAACGAGAGCAGGGAAACACTTCTCCTGAAGTTCGCATGCAGGAGTGATGTGCCTTTTTGTGTTGCCAACCTTCTTGGATGACGTCTCGCTCAAATCATCTCCGGCATCATCGAGCACTCGCTTGTCTACTACCTATGCTTGTGCTGCTCACAATGGCAGCACAATAAACTTTTTTTTGCAACTTCTGAATCAACTCCCATATTTATTTCGTAAAAACCATAGAAACGCCAATTAGAGTGAAACCCATGTTTAAAAAAAAAAAAAAAAATAAAAAAAAGATCAAGCCCGCCCCGAGTCCTGCTAGGATGCCTAGCGTTTTTCCAGCGGCTTTTCCCCTCTAGCCTGTACTAAGCCTTTCAGTAGGGAACTCCTCAACTAATGGATCCCTATCCCCCTCAGGCACCAAGAGCTTGCAAAGTGTGTATTGTGAGGCTGTGTGGAATGGGGGAGCCTGGGCCTCTTTAAGTTACCTGGCTCTAACTTTTCAGTTTAGAAGTAGCAACGCATAACAAGGAAAGGGACGGGATAAGCGCACAGATACACAAACTTACCAGCAGGTGGTGAGGGAAACAAGAGGAAAGGCCAGACCCCTTCTGCCGCTGGCTGATGGGCCATTAGGGATGGTCCTCGGGCACGGCAGTGGGGGGGCATCCTGGGCTTCCTAAGCCGTGGGAAGGGGGAATGAGCCTGCGGCCGGTGCCAAGGGTGCTTGGGCACGGGGCAAAACTTTGTATCCCATGTGCGGGTGCTGCAAGGCCTAAGTGCTAGCAGCTGGAGAAGGAGCCCATAGGTCTTGGTGACAGCACCTAGAGAGACCGATAAGCCAGCATGATAAGGTCAGCGCAGACCTTATCAACCTCTGGAACTGCCTAAACGGAGCCTGTAGCCGGGTCAGGGTCTGTCTCTTTCCCTAAGTAACAAGGGATAGGACACGAGGAGTGGCCTCAAGCTGCAGCAGGGGAGGTTTAGATTGAATACCAGGAAACATTTCTTCACAGACAGGCTTGTTAAGCGCAGGAACAAGCTGCCCAAGAAGTGGTGGAGTCACCAACCCCGGGGCTATTTAAAAGACCTGTAAATGTGGCACTTAGGGACATGATTAAGTAGGGGACTTGGCAGGGCTGGGTTAGTGGTTAGACTAGGTGATCTTAAAGGTTTATCCCATCTGAAATGATTCTATAATTCTAAAAAAAACCCACTCATCATCAGAATTATTCTTTTGAATAATTATGAAATAAATAAATAAATAAAATTATTTCCTTCTAGACACCAGGGTTGTCCCAATTGGAGGGACAGTGGGTAGGTCAAGTTGTCAGCAACTAGTGGGACCAGGGTGTATATTTACATGGGAGAGGTTTAAATACTAGCACATGCAAATAATAAAATATGCTTATCTTTCCCCTAGTTAATTTAATCCTGTATGCACATGTAAGTGTAATTGCATGACAAATTTTATGCTGGACTACTTGATGCGCAGGAGGAAGCCCGAATCTGGAAGGACTCAAGATCTGAGGTCATGCTGAATAAGGGCACACAGGATGTGGGCATGGGGGGACAGAGAAGCTGTGCTAAATTCAAGGAATCCATGACTGTGGAGAGGCCTGTGAGACAAGTGTGTGGTCCACACATTTTCTTGCAAGCAAACTTCAGACTGGACTGTCTGGGGAGTAGGAGGAAACCCACTTACTGGGTAAGGGAGCCCAGGCATGGGTTTAAGAGGGCTTTACAAGCTGGGCTGATATTCAAGGATCTGTGAATGAAACTGCGCTTGTGAATCTCGTAAATGAGGACACATGTAGAGGATTTTCATAGAGGATTTCAGTCCTTATTAGTTGGAGAGGAGGAGGATGGGGGTTGTTGGTGTTTATGTGAGTGTGGCTGAAGGCAGTGGTCTGTTGGGTAATCTCTGTGTGCAGTTTCCTTGGTGCTCCCTGTATGCCTCTCTGGGACAGATGCTCAGCTTTGCTGCTGGACAAACCTGCACACAAAGACAGGAGCTCTGTCCAACAGATGGGATGGAGAGCCCCTGTGTGCCCTCAGATGGGCAGCACCAGTCAGCAAGGAGAGATCCCTGTGTCCTGGAAGCCTATACATCTTTAACATATATTATTCAAATACATTTTCTTTGGTCATTGCAGCTGTCAGAATGAGGTCAGAATGTGTTTGTTTGTATTTGAAAGTAAGAGTGACAATTGTAGATCAGTGGGCCCACTTACAGTGAGGACCAAGAAAAACAATGTTTTATGTTATTAGGAAGCTAATACAGTGGACGATAATAGAGATCCAATGGGATATGAATAGGAATACTGGAAGACTATCTAGATTTATGTTTGTAGGGATTAAATACCATATTTGCAGTCAAAAAGAAAAACAGAAAAAAAGCACTATACCGTTTCCTTGCATTATAAAATGGCTGAAATAGCGTCTCAGTTGGTCATATATATTCAAGAGGGCACAGGCAGACAATGTCATAAAATCAGAAGAACTAATCCTTTGTTTACATAAATAGACAATATACATCTTCTATATTTTAGGAAGAGGGTATTTTTGCATGGAAATAAAATGAAATCTTTGTCAGTGTAGTTTATAAGTAACAATGAATCAGTCAGACTGATACTGTGGTTTAAAAATGCTGAAGATCAAGCAGACTGAAGATAAAAATAATATATTTTTGCTGTCACAGTGACCTATATAAACTTACATCACCACAGTCCTAATAACAAATTCATTCTGTGAGCAGAGGGACTAGTGAAGCTTGATTTCCTATCTGTGCCACGTCTCATTGAAAATACATTTTGCCATGTCCTCAGCAAACCGCTCTTCCTCCTGCCTGGTGGTCCCATCAGGTGCCCTCCCGAGCTGCTGCAGAGCCATTAGCCAGAGCCTGGCTGCTGTTTGTCTGTCCAGCACATTTTCTTAGGAGTGCTACCAACTTCTTTTCAATTAGATCCCAGTTTTTAGATTTTGTCATTAGTAGGTGTTGATTTTCACAGAGCAGCTAAGACCTTCCAAGGGCTGAGATCATTACCCTTTATCCAAAAACACTCAAAACTGACCAGAGGGTTAAACATTTGTTGAGGATTAGCTGTCAGACACCTTTGTGGACAGACAGTGTGAGTGCCTCACTGCTTCCAGGTGCCAGGCTGAAAAACCTTTCAATGATTCTTAGGTACTGTGATTTCCAGTCCACAGCAGGTGAGAGCAGGAAGGGCGTCTTCTTGGCAGAAAGATAAAGCTCTCAAGCTGTAGGGATTTTAATGAATTGACATTTCAGACCAGACCTCTTACTCCTAGCAAGACTGAGACGCTCCAAGTGAGCAGTCCTTTTCCCTCCCTTTCACCCTTCCTAAACAGAGTTTTTTAATAGTGGTGAGGGGAAAAGAGATTATCCCAGGGCTTGTCCTGGAAAAGCACAGGCTGTCTCCCTCTTACAGCTGGGTAAAAGCTCCTTACTAAATTGGAATACACTTAAATATATGCATACCTAGTAGGAGTCTCTTGCAGTGGAAGGAAGGACATCAATGAAGATTGCCATGAAAAAAATTGATTTGAAGATGATGCGAGGAAACTTGTAAACTCACTTGGTGGTGAAATTAAACTAACAGTTAATCAGGAGTCTGGGGGATTTCACCATTTAAAGGGTTTCCCTGTTGCTCTGCAGTTTCCCATGTCTCTGACATATGTTAACCCAGAACTTGGCCTGCTCTCAGGTTGGAGTAAGATGCCATCTCATTATCTGCACACGTGTAAGCAGTAAATCTAAAAGTTATTGCTCTGCCAAACCATTCTGGGTCTGGGGGTATGAGAGAAACCACTATTCTTTTGGTTGAGGAAGCAAAAGGCCAGGAAATTTGCTTTGGGAGAGTACTTCAGCTCAGTCTTAATTTCTTGAGAATTTGGGGTTTATTGATTTTATAATTTGTTTTTAAAACAATCTGTCTTTCNTTAGTTGTTTTTTTCTTCTCCTTCTTTCCTTTTTGTATTAGTTAATAAAAGTCTGTTCAAGTTTAAACCTGCTTTGCTCTTGATTACAAAATTCCTTTTCTTTTGGCAACCCAAATTGATAGTTTTTTTTCTGTCTGGTTCACAATGAAACCACGACAGTATAAGCAGTAAATCTAAAAGTTACTGCTCTGCCAAACCATTCTGGGTCTGGGGGTATGAGAGAAACCACTATTCTTTTGGTTGAGGAAGCAAAAGGCCAGGAAATTTGCTTTGGGAGAGTACTTCAGCTCAGTCTTAATTTCTTGAGAATTTGGGGCTTATTGATTTTATAATTTGTTTTTAAAACAATCTGTCTTTCTCCATAATTTTGATGGTCTAAAAGCATAAGAAACATCTTTCAAGTCAAATCAATCATCCTTCTAGCCCAAGCACTCTTTTTCTGGCTCTGGCAGTATCTGTCATATGCTGTTTATGGGATCACAAGATTGGCCATTTCTTGCAGTTGGTTTCTCTTGTGCCACTCCCACAGTATCACGGCATCACTCCCACATGTGCCAGTATCCACACTGGTTCACTGGGGGCTGCTAGGGATTACATCTCTGCCTCGTTCTTTTTGTATCTCCCATGCACTTCTTTTGTATTAATTTATCCACTCTGGTTTGAACCTGCTGATATTATGTGCTTTCATAACTTCTTGTCACAATAAGTTAAAGAAGTACAAAAATTACTATATTTTAAACTAATTCCTAGATACTCCCTTAATTATTTTGCAGTACTCAACTGTTCCTGTTCTTAGCATTGTCCTCTCTGTCACAAAGACCTTGGCATTTTTAGGGTTTTCCTTGTAAGGTAGCTGCTTGATCATTTTGTTTGGTATTGTCCATACCTGCTTTAACTCTATTTCACCCCTCTTGAGATGTAGAGAGCAGACCCTGACTTGTACTCCAATGTGGTAATACCAAAGTTACATGTAGCAGCAAAATGATCCCTCTGTCTTGTTCTGGTACCCTTTTTGTCACACTGTTTTCGCTTGTATTGCTGCCTAGAGACCCATAAGACTGGAGACTTGTACATAATGACTCTTAAGATATTTTTTTTCAGACATGCCGTTTCCAGTTCTGCGTTCAGCATCATCTGAGGTTTGGCTTATTTTTCCCTAAATGCATTAACTTATATTTATATACTCTAAGTTTATCTGACACATTTGACCATTTTGGTTTGTCTGGTCTTTCTGGGGCTCTTCACCATCAGCATACGTGTTGGCTGCCTGAATCTATGAATTTGGAAATGTCACAGAGGATTTCCTTCTCTAGTTTTCTGATTAATGCGTTGAGTAAAACTGATTCTTGAAAGTAAAAGGTCTAAGTTAGCCTTACCCTTTGTTTCCTATCCTTTAGCTAGTTTTTACTTTGTAAATATCTTGGGTTGCAGTGCAAGATGTAACCAGGAGTATGTATTCTGTCACCATCTGTTGAAAGCAGGTGGAGCAGTGTACCTTATCTCTTCCATGACCCATCCCTCATAACTCTGGGGAGGATATCCTCAGTTAATGGGAGAGCTGTTAAAACCAGGTGGGGCAGTTTTCTTCATCTCTTCCATGACCCATGCTCTCTCCAGGGAGATCTCTTCTGTTAATGGGCNGTACTACTGCATTTTTATTTTAATTTTCCTAATGAAGGACCGTTATTCCTGCTCCCATGTCTTTGCCTAAGAGCCCCTTAATTATAATAAATCAGAGGGAGGGGGTTTACATTTTCCATTTCAAGAGAAGCTCCCGTCTTCCATAGCAGACAGCTGTCTTTTTAAACCTAGACAGTAAAAGAAACTTTTTCTCCAACCTTATGGCAACTTAAAATTCTCTAAAAACACTTGTCTCCACTTTCTGCACTATTATAGTAGTAAAACACCCCAAGTCTTAGGATCAAGTTCAAGCTGTCTCAAGCTGCTGCTTGATAGAGATTGAACAATCTCCTGGTGATTGCTAAGACTGCCTTTACCCTGCTGCAGGGTTTGGAGTCAGGCCTCCTTACAGCAGTCAGTTTTCATTTCTTGAAAATTTTGTTAGGGTATTTTCTTTTGGAGCAAGCCTAGCTATAGTTTGGCTCAGAGACAGCAAGGTTTGAACTTCCTACACCTCTGCATGGAGACAGCCTGGAGAAGAGTCGGTCCAGAAACAAAACCACCACTCCAAGCACAGCTCCTCTCCCTGCTTCTCCTACTTCCAGAAATGATTAGAGTAAGTCACTGCTAGCCTGTATGAACACAGGAACTTCTACCACACAGTCACAGCTTAGGGAATCAGTGTTCAAAGAAGAAAAGCCTACATGCTCTATTTCTCTGTTTGTTTGTTGGGTTTTTTAATTTCCATTTTATTTCCCATCATTATTTTCTGCCTGTCTTTGTAGTGATACTCTAGTGAGTGCAAAAGTCTATCAGGTGCCATCCTCAGCAGACAGGGATAGAGAATGTTATTCCTTGTTCTCACTCCTTAGTACAAGTGTACTCTTATTAATTTAAGTGAGGTAGGGCCAGATGAAGGCATGAAGGGAGAATGATTTTTCTTTCCCCTGCAGGTTTTTGAGTTAGCTTGATTTGGAATAACTATGTTTTTACATGTGTTTGTCATTTCACTTCTTTTATACTAAGTGGTTCATAATGTTCCTTTCATGTAAATATACTCCCAGAGGAGGATACAACAGCAAAGTAAATCTGAAAAGTCACAAAATAAATAAAAGGGCAAAAAGCGAGCCATGTATAATTGGAAGACTTAAGGGTGCACGGTTGCCTGAGAGCCCAGGGGAAACAGCTCCAGCTGATGGGGCCTCCAAGCGCAGAGCTGGAGGTAGAAGTCTGAAAGAGCTCTAAGTTAATGTTTAAAAGAGATGGGTAATTGCATAGCCATTAGTAACATTTACAGCCATAAATGCAAAGATAATGGGAAGCATAAACAAATCCATTGCTCAAGATGTTGGCCCTGTAGGCATTAGAAAGAATGTTTTTCTTATTGCTTTTGGGTCAGATCAAATACTTGTTTGTGATAGGTTTTATTAATTTTTTTTTTTCCTTTTCGTGGGCATGAGGCATTAACCATTGCTGGGGCAATGATACAGGATTTCATAGTGCAACAGTATTCCAAATAAGGATGTCTTCTAATTTCTTAGCATTACTGAATATTTTCTGTCCCAAGCAGAAGAGAAAACATCGTTTTGCTCTAGACGTGTGGTCTAGCAGTGGGGAGACTGAAAACCAGCAGAGTGTTCAGAGTAATAAACATGGAGACAGCATGACGCTATTTGCTATAACAAGTTGCCTTTCTGTGCCCTTCATTTTCTCCGTCCTTGGGCAGCATCAGCCCAGGGGCTTTTTGCTGGTGCCATGGATGAATAGATTTCTGTGAAGAGCTTGGGAAGAGAAAGCTGGTGACAGTACGAATAAGTCCAGTAGTTCTGTTCTGGATCCATCCAGCAGCTGTGTTGCAGATCACCTCAAGAATGAATTGAGTTCCTGGCTGTTGGTCTGAGCACAAGGGCTCTACAGGCATAGGGTGATGACCACAGAACAACAGGTCTCAGTGGCTGATGTGATTCTGGGTGTCCATATGGCTGTAAGCAGTAGTGTAGGTAATGAGGAAGATTAGTTCCTTGT
The DNA here is from genome assembly GCA_013390105.1 of Tichodroma muraria. Taxonomy (NCBI): domain Eukaryota; kingdom Metazoa; phylum Chordata; class Aves; order Passeriformes; family Sittidae; genus Tichodroma; species Tichodroma muraria. The sequence goes on along the minus strand of WAAG01087511.1, from coordinate 79,597 downwards.
TAGCTGCTTGATTAGAGAATTGCCATGGGGCAAAGATAATGCCAGGATTCTTAAATGAGGAATGTGTTAGATAGAACACAATACCCTTGTTGTATACATAATCTCTGTTGAGAATTTATTATGTATTTGAACTGTGCTTTCTAAAACTCAATTCAGAGTCAGTGTTTTGATACATGGACTTAAAACTCTGCCCTTGATATTTCCTATTTCTTCTGTTTTACATTACACTACACCACTAAGTGTCAAAAACAATGTTATTGTTTTCTTCCACAGGAAGAAAAAAAGTTGCTCTGCTTCTATTATTTCAAAACCTCATTTCAATGGGTTGGGTAGAAAATCTTGTGCTTGGTCGATAGTAGTTTAAGACTGATAACCACTCCACCTGCTTCCATCTCTTCAGGTAAGATAAAATTGGCCTTACAGGAAGAGGGTTTGGACAAGATCTGTATCTGATAAGAGTCTTTTGAGCAGACTGCTATGAAAGAAGAACAGAACATTGCTCCCTGGGAGCCTTTCCCTGCCCTCAAGCTCTGGTTTAAGCAACATTGCCCAGGCTGGGAGAACAAGGTTATACGGGCAGGATTTTCTTTTCAGGCCTCATATGCTACATTAGAGAGAAAATGACATGTTACCATATCAGATCCAGGGACCCACGTGAGCCTCTCCAGACAACCAGCAACCAAGCACCCCTAAAACTGTCTGTAGCTGGGTGTTAAGATTCCGCCAGGGTGTTGTGGGGACTGTACCCCACATGCCACTGGGGACCTTCTCTGAACAAAGGACACATCTCTAGGGACAGGAATATTTACATATTTAACACATAATATACAAATATGTAACATCATACATATTTATATGTTTATTAAATATTATATATTATGTTTATTATATATATA
>WAAG01087511.1:45913-78668 GCA_013390105.1 Tichodroma muraria | reverse complement strand
ATTTGAGATACTTGAATACTACAGACACATTCACTGCAATAGGAAGATTAAGCCACATCAACTTCTTTTTGCTGTGAAGCACCCTGTATAATAGCTGGAGAAGGTCACAATCTAACTTGGATATTCTCAGACCTCCCCCCTCTTTACCCGCAGGCACTGTTCTCTGAGTTAAATCCTCACTCAGGGTATGAGGAAACATACCCTGCTGCCATCATGCCCCAATTAGATCTAAACTGCAGCAAAGAGTCCCGAGCACATCACCACAAACACCATGACCAGCACTCCAGGCAGCACAGCTTGAGAAACACGAAGACCTTTGGGCAAGCCAGGCCAGAGTACCACCACCAGCCACCCTCAGCAAGCGGCAGCAGCACTGGTTTCCCGAGGCAGACTTAAAAAAAAAAAAAATTAAAGAGGGAACTAAAAATCATAGCTAGACTTTATAGGAAAAACTACAGACTTAGCAGCAGCACTAGCTGCCCAGAATATCACAGCTTTTCCTGATGAGATTCTGTTGCTTGTACTCCATCTTTACACGGCGGAGGCCGTGGCTCTGTCATCTCTCCTCTTCCAAACTTTCTTCGTACCACAGAGGTGCAGACCGTCTACTCCTTTACTGGTGTTAACCGGTGAAACTCTGGCAGCAAACGCTGCCAGCCTGAAGCGTGCTGCGTTCTTCCAGGGCTGCGGGGAGCCCTCTCCCCGGGGCGCACCAGCCGGCTCTCCGCAAACCCGACCCTACTCGCACTCCCAGACCCTTACGGCTACACCCCCACAAATACCGCTACCGCTCTGGGGGGCTCCTCTTATCTGCGAGAAATGCCAATCTGTCTTTATTCTTAATGAGGGGCTGGAAGTGCAGGGCGGCTCAGGTGGGAAGGGCCCCAGGGGGTCTCCAGCCCAGCCTCCTCTCAGCCGGGAGATGGGGTGGATTTAATGATCCTTCCCGCCGGTAGGATGGGGCTGAGCTTTAAAGAAGGAATACAAAGGCAGAAATGCTTTAAAGAGCTTTTGGTGTGTGCCGGTGTTGCACGACCAGGGCGTCGTGTCTGTGTAGACCCAAGGTCAAATTAATACATTTCGCTTTTTCTCTCCCTGTTGGGTCCATATTGGGTAAGAAAAACACAAAACATATCGAATTGTTTCCTGCCAATGTTGTTTCCTGTATTAATGTTGATGTAGACTGAGATGCCGAGATATGACTGTTGGATTCTCCTAATTGGAATGCTGCTTTCAGATCTCCGGTCCCACATCCTACATGTGTATTCAGTTTTGTCTCAGAGGAAAGCTCCTTTCTCCTCCAAAACTATTTTTTTATCTTTCCAGATTTATTTCCTAGGAACCTTGAAAGCATGAATATATTATAGAAGCATTACCAAGAATCCAGAGGCTTTTGACGCTTTGTGTTTAAATTTTCTTTTGCTGCAGTTCCCAGTGTATTTATGGCCCTTGAATGCCATCCAGTGGTGGAAAAGCAGGGCATCTTCCAGCCTGCTGAGAAACTGCCTCCAGACACGGCAAGTTCACACGGAAAATTATTTTTACATTAACAGCTTATCATCCTCATGCCCTATTTGTAGTGAGATCAGAAACCATAAAAATATATTTTATATGGCAGGGCACAGCGACAGAAAAGCCATCTGGCGTTTCACAGTTCTTTAAAATGTGGGACAGAAATAGATGGTATTTATAATTTGAATTATAATTGGCTTTAAAGCCCAAGCTTCAAACAACTGCGAGGGCTGACTTTTTCATCTTCATCATGATTTTTTAAGGCAGAATTTTCTCTTGGGATTTGCTTGCTCGAGAGGGCTAAAATGTGAGCTGCCATGGAGGGGAGACAGCTTTGTTAACTATTTCTAGGCAGGGCTTTGGAACAGCTGAGTGTTTCAGAAACTTAACATGCAGAGATTGCTCGATATGCCTTGTTGAGAGTACATTGTTACTTAAGTGATAGCACTTTCTGCCTTTCCTATGGTGTGGATTCAGTAATTATTTGATTCTGTGCAAGTACAAAAACACAGACTGTAGATAACTACAAAGACAGTTCAGCCTGTCAAATAAACATCAGGTTTGTTTGGAAGTCAGAAACATAATTTAAAGGATTTTTTTATTAAAAAACAAGAAAGAAAAAACATATAGAATCAGAACAGTTCTGCAAATAGCTGTCATGGCTTGGTTCTTAAACCGAGAACAATTAAAACATCACAATTTAAAATCACATTTTCACTGTTTTCTCTCCTTGCACAGTTTCTGCTTTGTCCCACCACTGCCATTTAATGATGGCAATATAGAATGAACAAAGAGGAAATTGCTGGAAAAACCGAAGAAAAAAGTTTCAAAAAGCCACTCTAAAACAACAAGAAAACCCCACCAAATCCTCATTTTCTTATTTCTTCTAACATTGGTTAGAAGAAGAGCATCTTTGTTCTATCTTTGCAAAAATTAGTTTTATTCTTTTAAAATTCATTACATTTGGGGACTTTTTTTATATTTTAAAACACTCTGCCCAGACATTTCTGATTTTCAGTGAGATTATTGGCCAGGTTTCTTGCCCTCCAGTGGGATTCCCCACTTGCAGCCCGAGGTGTGACCAGTTATGGTGCCTGGTGCTAAACCAACAATTCGACAGTGAAGGCCAGGCCTTGTTCTGAAGCTTCAGGCTCCTATGTGTACCTTCCTTATGGATTGCCTTGCATGGATCTCTTGGGATGCAGAGATGAATGGATATTCATGGTCTTCCACCTAACAATTCCCTTCTCCCTGGCTACTATCAGGCAGTACCAGAGCAGATTCCAGCTACTTGGACATTCATACTGGTGGCATGTTTGCACACCCAAGACACTGTGTTGGTTTATGCCATACAGCACAAATTCCAGACCTGGCTCAACTGAGAACTCTTGTGACTGTTCCAGTATGGTTCCTGTTTTGGAGGGAAAGTTTGGAGAGGGACAGAGAACTCCTGAGCTCACCGTAGGAGCTGGAAGCAAGGACTAACGGTGTGAGTGTCTGTACTTTTTGTGTGCAGGTCCTGAGCTTATAGAATATATATAGTACACAAATATCTCCTGAATCCCCAGACACTGTTTATGGTTAAGCTTGGCATTGGCCTTAATGGCTACTCAGTCCTTAGCTGTTGTAGTGAGGCACAAGACAAATTTTCATTTCATCCTGTTTAAAACAATTTGCATGTTTGTGAGGATTGCTATGGGTTGGGGACTATGGGATCAGAAACACCACTGAATTCCCCGGGTAAAAATTTCAGGGAAACTATTGCAGCAACTGTGGCATAGATTTTGGGATTCACACTCTAAGTATGCCAGTCACTGAACACTAATCCCAGGAAAGAGGTATCACTCCGCTCTGTTGGTGTTACTTTTCCTTACTCTTTGCTCTGACAGATATATTCCCAATGCCTTTTCCATTAGGATCTTGCATACACTTCTCTTGATGAGGCAAATCACATCTCTCTTTAATCTACCACATCTCTCAAGGAACGAAGGACTTTTAGAAACCAGGATTCATAGCAGTTCTCCAAGTGCTGAAAAATAAGCACAGATCAAGCCTCAAAATTTAAGAACGTAGTGTAAAAGTAATTAAATTATTCACAGCAATAGTTTGTAAGTTTATTTGCTTGTTAGTTTTACAGCCCTTAGTAGTACTATACTTTTAAGCTTCCCTGTCTTCCTTGTACTCTTGCACCCAAGTGGAGAGAGACAAGCAGAGACTGGCAGGGCTGCCTGGTCCTTCCACCATCTCCCTCAGCTCATTACTTCAGGCTGTCCAGGGGGTTCAGTATCTCCAATTTTGGGCTTAGCCACTAATTCCAAGCAGAAGGGTAAAGAGAGGTGATTCAGGAAGCAGTGAGGGAATGTGACTGCTACACTGAGTTAATCCTGACACAGGTACCATGTGTGTGGTGTTTGTGCCTGCCTGCACAGTGTCCTGCAGCCATTGCCACGTGTCCTGCTGGTGCTCAGGATGGTGGCAATACCAGCAGGCAGCGCAGATCTCTGGTCCAAAGCAGAGATCCATTAGCAGCTGGTGCCAAACATGTTTTTTTCTGTCAGTCCTGCACAATCAGAGGCCATGATTCTCATGTCTGGAGAAGCTGACAGATACATTATACAGCTGTATTGAGACCCATGCTATTCTACTGCCACACAAGTGTGTTTTCTGCCTTTCAGCTGGGCTTCAGCCTGGAGTCTCCTCAGATTTCTGACTCTGGGTAGTGTTGTGCTGCTTGAAGTGTTCCTCTCTATTTGCATGTAGTACAGTTAAAGTCTTGTTTCCAGCAGTGCAGAAACAAGTTTGAGTGTTGGGTGGAGATAATTTCCTCACAAGACAAGATTTTCACCAGGACCTATCCTTTCAGTTCTGTGTTACTTTGGTTTCTGTCATGCGGGTGCAAATATTCCTGTTGACAGTCTGTGTCTGTCTGCTGGCTCCTCTCTGCTTTGCAGTGGCATATCCTGTGTCTGCCAGCAGGTGCCATCAAAACTAATCAAACATCAGAAGCTTCATAGTATCATAGAATATCCTGATTTGGAAAGGACCCACAAGAATCATCAAAGGCTGTCTCCTGATGTCCTGTGACCATCCCGAAGAGTCACACCATGTGTGATTATTCACACCTGAGAATATTCTCCAAAAGTTTCTTGAACTCTGTCAGGCTTGGTGCTGTGACCACTTCCCTGAGTAGCTTGTTCTAGTGCCCAACCACCCTCTGAGTGACGAACCCTTTCCTAATACCCAGCCTAAACCTCCCCTGACACAGCTTCAGGCCATTCCCTCACATCCTTGTCACTGGTCACCAGAGAGAGGAGATTAGTGCCTGCCCCTCCTCTTCCTCTCAGGAGGAAGTACATACTTGTGGGGGGAAGACAGTCCTGATTCTTTTGCACTTTCTCTGCTTTTCTCCAGATCAAAGTCAGAAAAGGGAAGAAGGGATCAAGGATAGACTAAAAATAATTGAAAGAATGGCTAAAGAACACGTAAGTTTGGTGTCAGGCTGAACATATCTGATTGAACAAGTATGGAAAGAACTAGTCAAAGCCACCTCTGTGTAATTGACATTTATCTCAAATGAGAAGGGCTGTCTTTATTGGACCAGTTAGTCCTAGACCTGCTGCATGCCTGGATTGTCACTCGTCTGCTAGCTGAGTAGGGAGTCACTTGTGCTCTCCTTTCCTACTCAGTGCCTGCCAGGGATATTTGAGAATCCAAATTATCCACTTATCCACCTGAGGACAGGTGTTTATTTTATGTGCAGGGCTTATATACTTCACCAAAAAGCAAATTTTTCATGCATATATGCGAGACATATGAAAAACAATTGGCTGTAAAGCTTGGAGCTCAGATGTATACATCAGAGACTTCTCTTGCTGTTAAAGGTAATTTTTTTTGGGGCTAAACACATCCTTTCTTAAGCTGTGTGCTTCCCATAATACTTATCTCCAGGAATAAGAGTTGTTGAACAGTGCTCTGATAGTTAAGAGTAGGCTGTGTGGGGCATTTCAAACTTGTAAGTGCTTCTTGTAATAGGCACCCAGCTGCAGAGGAATAATAAGAAAGAATGTAATTCTGAACTGTTTACTGAATGTAGGCTGGTTTCTTGTCTTCTATTCCCGCTGACCTGAGGTGAAGTTGATGATCTTTTTCACTTGCAATTCATGGGCCTCAGGCTCCCTGTGCACTGAGATCCACAGAAAAACAGGCATCTGAAGAAAAAGTAATTTTCTATGCAGTGAGGCTTTGATGCTGACCTTGACCTTTCCATTGTTAGGTGTGAGATAGTAGTATTTTCTTCAAACACTGCTCCTTGTTTGAATTTTGCTAGAAACTGTGTGAAGTCCAACGACTTTAGCACTGATGAAGGAAACTATTTCTCTTCACTAGGAGTGGAATTTTTTAAATGGCCTCTACAACCAGTACAGAGAGACATGTCCCTGTACAGGGGGCCATTTGTGCCCTTGTGTTGTGAGCAAGATTACATGAGTATCTCAGGAGCCTCTTTTCTGGGTGGTCAAAACTAGGTGAAATAAATCCCACCTGAGTGTTGGCTAACAGGTGAGCTGAACCTGGAGGTGCTGCCACTATTACATGTCACGGTGGTGGAGCAGCATCTGCCCTGCTGAGCAGCGCTGGACTTGCTAGCTTGCCCTGTGGCACCACCTGGGGCCTGAGGCAGAGAGCAGGGCACTGAAAAGGATGAGGTTGATGGTGCCTCAAGGACAAGGCTGATGGGTCAGGAGAAGGAGGTTACTGAGAATCGCAGGAGGCAGACCCCAGATGAGGGTGCAGGGAGGAAGTGACAGTGAAGACTGCTGTTAAATGCCTTCTTCTGCAGTGCATGGTTTCCTCCAGTCAACAGCAAGTATCTGTCTATCGCCAACTTTTCTGGCTCGCTTTCCATATATTTTTGTGCAGCCAAAGTTTGCTCAGCAATTATTAATACTAAGCAAATTTGAAGTTTGCTGTCAGCAAACACTCTCAGCACAGACTGGAGTATTAGTGCCTTCTTCTGTGGCTGAGCTGAGAAGAAGTGGTCTCAGGAGGTCTGTGAAGCAAATGCAGCACAGAGCAGTTTGCACAGTGGAAGCTTTTAAAATGCATGACATTTTGAGGGAAATTTTTCAGATTGTAACGTCCAAATAGCTGCAATCTGCTTATGGGTAAGACACAACCAGAATACAAAGGAAAGTTTGTCAGATGGTAAAGGTTCAGAGGCTGTTGCAAAGAATAGGGCATTTTTTTTTTCTCTTTGTTGGGGCTAGATGGGATGAAAAGCAACATGGGCCAATTGTAGCAAATGAGGAGATTCAGGTTAGATAGTGAATAAAGCATTCTGTTGCTGAAGGAAATGAAGCAGGGAAATTGGCTGTCTAAGGAAGATGAGGTATCTCCATCACTGGAGAACTCTGAGAACAGATTGAACAAATATTTGTCAGAAGTGACATAGCTGTAGGTGACCCTGCCTTGAGGCTAGGGAACGGATGAGGCCCTTCCAGCCTTATGATCTGCTCCTTCTGAGATGGATTATCTAATTCAGATAAGTCTGTTGGAATAAACACCACAACAATGTGCTTGTCAGACTGTTGGACCACTGTGGGTACAAATAGCCTAATGGACATGAGTTTAATGCTTCACATTTAATTGAATTTAGTTCCCTAAAACGAAGCAAGGGATGGAGGAATCTTTTTAGGAAGCCTATTCTAAAAAGTCTGAGTGCAACACTTGCTACTTCTAATGTTGCAGGCTGGGTCATACAGCAATACAGCTTTTAAAGAACTGAGATGAGAGGGGAGGGTTGGTTATTTTTCAAGTGGGAGTTACTCTTGGTTCAGGACCTGAGTGGTGTACAACACACCTGTGTGAATTACAGCATCTTCCTGATACTGCTGGTGCACGATGCCTCTTCCCTGCATGCTCCTTGTACTTCCCCTGCTGTCTCTTCTTCTCTCACTAGATTTTTGAACAGAGCCTAAGCTGACATGATGTATGTCTTTTAGAGAAGCCACCTGGACCAAAGCTGTGCCCAGGGTGGTCAGCTGGCTGGCAAGTACCATTCCCAGTATCCAGTCAGCTTCCACCTACTCAGCATCTGCTCCCCACAGTTTCCCATGGTGCGTGTACTGCAGTTTGGTCACAGTGATCTAGGCAGCCTCCTCAGTTCTCTGTGGTTTCGTAGTTAGTGCCAGATGGCCTTTGGCCACCAAAATCTGTGCTTGACAGCATCAGCTGGGAAATGACAACAAAGCTGGTCTCCCAGGGAACATGATGATCGCTGGGATGACAGAAGTGATAGTAAAATTGGCAAGTGTCATCATCACTACACCCTAGGTGTCAGTATAGGTAATGTGTTGGAGGAAGAACGGGGTTCCAGAGCATGCCAGCACCATATTTTCGTGAGTGAATTTGGCAGTGACTGGTGAGCTCTCAGCCTAAGAAGAAATTGTGATTGCAATAACCAACCACTGCTTCACTTGGAGGGATGTCCAGTCCCAACAGCTCCAAAACAGTCAGACATACTGCTTCCATGGGAGGGGGTGATGAGGCCTGGGCCGGATGCTGATGGTTAGCACCCACATGGGGCAGTGGGGATAGGCTACTGACGTGAGCTTTCAGAAGAAAGCAGTTACCTGTATCTGTCTGGGGATTGCGGCTGGGTATTGGTGAACTGCCACTACAAAGCTGCTGGCTAGTCTGCTGTGAGCCCAGGACCGTGAAGATCCACATCCTCAGGTGAGCTGCCTGGCTCTCCCCTGTGTCAGGAGTACAGGGTAGTCCCAACAGGGTGCTTGTGTCGTCAGTAGTGGTCAAGACAGTAGATTTACAATTGATGGTAACAGCTCTCATCAATATGGGCCATACTTCTGGTGTGTGAAAGACTGGCTGGTGGTGGGACTCCAGCTCCTAAAATAGTCCTGGGATATCTGCAGTGCAGATGGAAGAGAACTGTGGCATGCCCCCAGTGCCTGAGGTGTGCAAGGATCACCTGATGCTTTTCTTTCCATTTTTGAGCAGGTAGGGAGGCCAACACAGCAAGATCAGGAATCTGCGGGTAGGCACAAGCCTCTGGCTGGAGATGAGTCAAGGATAGGAACTAACTGGAATGTTAAAAACATCTGTGGGGATGCTTCTGTGACTGATATTACCCTGTCTGTGGTTGTGCATGATCACATCATGCATTCACGACCACATTAGTGTCAACACAGTCCTGAAAAACTGACAGAGCCAGGTGAAGCCATGGACATGGAGACAAATCCCCAAACCATGATGCTCCCCAAAGCACTGGTGCTTCTCTCTGGTGCAGCTGAGGAAACTGGGCTGCCCTGGAGGGCAGCAGGCTTGAGCTCACATGTGGATTTGTGGCTGTTGTCAAGACAAGGAGCTTTCACCATGTTTGCATTTCGTGCCTCTGCCTATAGACCAAAAGAACATTAATAAATATTTCAACAACACAGACACAGTATCAGATAAAAAAAATGCCTTCAATAAAAACTGTGTTAACACAGCCCCACATGTATCACATGAGCTTGTGAGCAGAGAAACTGTAGTGTCTTACCTTTCAACAATTATTTTTAAGCCTCTCTTTTTGTGACTGTGCACAGAAACTTATCATCTCCAGGTTTTGGAATTAGATGACCTGAAAGACTGGCCTTCCTTGCATCCCTTTGTTTGCATGTTCATGTATTCATTACAAAAAGGTGGCTATTTCCTTCATCTGAATGAGTATGAAATAAAGGTGAAAAATGAATATTTTTTCACCTTTATTTCCTTGGATAGCCTTGCTGTTTCCAGCACCCTGTTGACCTACACGTGACAAACTTGAAATGTACAGTAAGAAAATTCTTTTATGTGATTCAAGGACGGACCAAAGCGAGTGCTTAATTGGAAAAAGAAGAGAACCATCTTTCCCTAAGAAATGTGCTTTTCACAGGGAGTGTGGGATATTTTTAAAGACTTTTTTTTAAAAGGTCAAAGTAGAGAACTTGTTCTTGCATGACCGTGTTTCAGTGTCCAAGTGTAGTTGATGTGCAGTCTCCTACAGGAGTCCAAGCTCCCTTTGGAGACATTGAAAATTTAGGGCTTAACTCCACTGCCCAGGGGTAGGCACCTACTGACACCTGAGGTGCCCTAAAGTGTCCTGCTGTTGCCTTGCAGGTCTGTGAGGCCTGTGTCATGCCTGAGTGCAGGTATATCTTCCAGGATGAAGTGAATCACAGCCCCAGATTCCAAAGGCTAAGTTGGACAAATCCCTCTTGGATGTAAAGGGAGCAGACAAACCCAGAACAAATATAGGCATTTCTATACATCTAAATTTTGTGTTTTCATAAGCAGCCATATCCTGTCCCATCTGTCTCCATTCCAGACAGTCTCTGATATCCCTCTTGTGCTCCCAATCTCAGCCTCATTAAGTTGGGGATATGATGCAGCCTTAATGATTTGGTATTCCAATACATTTTGTATCATTGGCAAAGAGCAACTGAGCTTCCTTCTTTTCAGGCAGAAGGGTAAGTGAAATGCCTTACCCTTTTCTTTTTTTTGCCTGTGGAAAACAAAGCATTCATGAATTTCACACCAAAAATCTTTGAATCCCAAGAAAGCCAAGTACTACATTTCCTATGCTAGCAAGAAAATGAGCTTCTTGTAAGGCAAAATGTAGCAATTGCATTGACAGAAATTCGAAAGATAAGTGACAAAGCTACTTTAGAGCCAAAGAGAAGTCTTACAGCTATGGAAGTATTTGATTCTTGCTTTTAATTAATGTAGCTTCTCAAGATGCTTACTTGTCAATCACCTTACATATAATCGTAGATAGGTTAAAAAGATGAAATGGTGGATTACCAGGAAAAATGGAAAGACTTATGTGAAGAACTGTGTGAATAGCAGACCTGATGAGCTGTGGAAACAACCTGAGTTTTTAAGTTGGTTTAAAGCCAGAAAACTACCATTGGAAAGTATCCAGTGTAAAGTAACAGGAAACAATAGAGCATGGAGGCAGTTCATCAACCTAAGTGAAAGCCTCTACGGAAGATTCATCTCCAGAGCACCCCTGGCTGTTTCCTTTCATTTAGCTCAAAATTCCCTTTAAAAGTAATGTTTTTCAGGGTCTGTTTGATTATTAGGCTTGTGCATGCTCATTTTTGATAACATTTTGGAAAGTTACATATCTAACAAATTATGTTTGCAGCCTGTTTGTGAAATACAGCCTCCTAATAAACAGAATTTACTAGTTAACTTAATAAACAGTAGCTTTCCTTATTCAGACAAAACTCCCCTCAGGGTACTGTAGCTTTGACACAGACACTTGTCTGCACTACAAAGCAAGCTGAGTGTTAAGGAGTATTTCTGAAGACGACTGGCTCATGGGCATCCTGAGAGATGGAATTTCAGGTGTTGAGTGCTGGGGGTGAAGCTGCTGCCTTCCCACTGCCTGCCCCAGCTCAGAGAGGTGACATCCGCGACACCGATGTGCACGGGGGGCTGGCAGCTGTGCTTTTGAACCCACAGGTTGTGCTTGGTGGGGTTGTTGCTGGCTGCCTCTTCAAATCAAACTCTTCAGTGATGCTGTTAAAAGTATGTGATGTCAGTTGCAATGGGGAAAGCAAAGTCAAACTCAGTACAGTAATAGTGTTTTTTTTCTAGTTTATAGCCCATGAGATGCCAGGATGCATAGACTCTATCCAAATTCCTTGGGATCCCCAACCCTGTGGCAAAGTCCATTGCAGCTGGATGAATGTGGAGCAGTCTTTGGCAGGAGGTTCACTTCCATACCTTTGTTTTCCTGCAACGTGTTGTCTCCACCCTGCAATCACACTCCTGTGCAGAGGAAGACAATACTCAGCAACTGTGAATCAAACCCAGACTTGAGCTGTGTCATTGTTCAATCAGAGCATCCCCGGGAGTGTTGTGGGGGTGGCAGTGCAGTGCAAGTCTGTTCCTTGGCAGCCTAATACCAGGGCTGGGGCCAGGGCAGGGCAGCCCTCCCTGCCTCCTGCACTAAGGGTCTGTGGAGGGGCCTGACATTCCCTCTGCTTCCAGCTGCTAGCCTGCCTAGGAGGCAAGACTTTTTATTAGGAAAGCACTCCTTTTAGCTCAGATGACAGCAGCCTGTGGGTTTCATGCTGGTGATGGCAGTTCTGTCCCTCATGGTGCACATACATATGTGAAAGCATAGTACATTTCACTTGTCACTTCTTCATTTTTCTTGGAGTTTTCCCCTGTCATTATGATGACAGAAGGATTGATCTCAGAATGCCACCAAGTGCAGAGTGCCTTGCAAAGATACAAAATTGTTGAGAAATAGTGTGGACATGTAAGGAGCATATTGGAGGGCACATCAGCCCTCATCTAAGGTATGCTCTACCTCTGCTGCTGTTTAACATCCTGCTTCTCATGTTTGTTGTGGCTTTTGGTTGAAGTTTGAGTAATGCCCCTTCTAATCTTTGTGCTGCTGCCAAAGTCAAACTGACCCAGTGGACTGAAGATAATGGTTCACAGTAAAATTTTAATCCAACAGTATAATGGGAGAATGTGTGGAAGAGTGTAGTAGTTTGGCCGTGATTGGCCAATGTGTATTACTGACATTTGATAAAACCAATGAAAGCGTGGGTACGCCTTTTACGATACACCTTTTTTAAATGCAAACCCGGGAATCAGCTCTCTCTTGGTTTCCGGCAAAGGCTCAGGTAAGAGCTCCTGCCGCACATTCTCTGCTCCCCCTTCCCCCACGTGGCCGTCGGGCCTGGGGGGGAGGGGGAAGCAAGTCAGGCTGACCGGGAAAAAGGAAAAAAAAAACCGCAGAGCCAAGCTGTGAGCTACGTTGCTGATATCTGGCTGATGGAATTCGAGTTTTCTTCTCCTGCAGCATGGTCGGTGGGAGAATTTCCTCAGGGCCGTCTCGGAGCCACGGAAGATCACGCAGATCGGGCGGGGATGGCTTTTCTGAGTGGAGTTCACTCTGAACTAATTTAACCCTAATGAGACCGAGGGGTGGAAAGAAGAATCCACTAACTTTCTTTCTCTCTAACCATAAGAATCCAGCCAGAACTATAGCCAAGAGTAACTCTGCAGCCCCAGCACGGCTTGTTTTAGTAAATCTGACTGCTTTGGCATGGCTGCTGCCTTTTGTGAACTCCTTAAGTATTCAGATGAAACCCGAAAGCTTCTATCTTCTCCGGAGTGAAAGAAAGGACAGAATGAAGACACATAGAGAAATTACGTAAGGATATTTTGCAGTCAGAAATTGAAGGTGATATTTTAAGTGGAGGAGAGATAAGGAGTTGTTTTATTTTTACATTAAAATCTTTTATAAGCTATGGTGATGGACTGTAATATAATGAGACAATTTTCCTTTAAACCATAAAAGAATATGGGGAGATGAACGGTTCAAATTGTAAATCTGAGCAAAAGAACACTATATTGACGGGGCCAGTATTGAGATGATTGTGACTGTTGGGAAATTTAGACAGAGCAATGAAATTTTGTCCTAGAGAAGAAGATGAAGAAGAGAACTTTTGCTGTTGAACAGTTTTGTCTTTAAAAAAAAATAAACCCCATGGATCGATTATGGCCCAGAAGTACAGCTATTAAAGAGCTGTAAATATGGGAGGAATTTTCATGATATAAATGTTTTCCGGGCGGCTGTTATCATGAAAAGTTTGTTTTGTCTTGTTTTGTTCCAGTTTTTAGTTCCATAGCGAGTAAAAGATGCTCCAATCTCTAGAAGAATTGAAGAAAGACTATTCTAGAATTGAAAAACTGACTGAAAGTTTCTAAATGTAATTTCTGTATGTTGTTAATGAGAGTGAGAGAAATTTTGGTAATAGAGGAAGAATGTTTGAAAGGTTTCATTCTAATTCTAAGAGTTTGTTAGTTGTTTTTTTTCTTCTCCTTCTTTCCTTTTTGTATTAGTTAATAAAAGTCTGTCCTTTTCAAGTTTAAACCTGCTTTGCTCTTGATTACAAAATTCCTTTTCTTTTGGCAACCCAAATTGATAGTTTTTTTTTCTGTCTGGTTCACAATGAAACCACGACAAAGAGGGAGAAAATAGAGAGGTCCAAGAAAAAGCCACTCATCTAAGGTAATCAGCATCCAGACTTTACTGGTTATTGTAACTCCAAAATGCAGATTATAAGGCAAGTTTTCAAACAGCTTTCAAAAATAGTTCCAAATTTTGCACACCAAGAGACTCATTCAAAGGTAGTTGAGGACAGTGTTACATCTAACACTGATTTTTTTTTTGACTTTGGATAAAGTTTCCAAAATTTTATGGGTGTACAATATATAAAACATAAACATGATGAACAGATCACCACACTCCAGAGCTTCTCAGTACTTTATGCTCTCAAAAGCATTCTCCTTTAGTAGATACTTTACCAGCTGTTTCTTTAGTATAGAAATAACTGTAATCTCCAAAGGGAGAGATTTGGCTCCTGTCCCAGAGGACCTCCACACTTTTTGTGCTGTTAGTCATTACCATTGACTTGGGGTGTCAGTGTCAGACTGCTGTCCCAAATGTAGGCTCATTACCTGATGCAAGGCACCAATTCACACACCATTTTTCCATTTTTCATTCTAGCTTGTGCAAGTGTGCTGGCTCACTGGGCATCAAAACTTTATTATATTTTAATAACAAAGGCATTAGCATTCATTGGTTAGAGAATACATACCTTTTTTTAAAATCACTACTCAAATCCCTATTCGATAGTTAAATCTCTTGTTTCTCATGCTAATTAGCCTGTGTGTGCAGATTTCCCCTCCATTTGAGTCTGGGGTCTGTTTTGAGTAGGTGGTCAATGAGTCAGTGATTGCAATCTCCCACTGTCAGAATTACCTTTCCCCCAGTTAATGCTCAATTCTGCTGACTTCACTCCTGGTGGCTCCCATACAGACAGCCCATTCATCTTGGGATTGTCTTCCTTCTTCCTTAAAACAAAAGATTAGCCAAGTATACAATGCTCACATTGCAGTTGCTTAATCACAACTGTCCCTCTAATAGCTACTAAAAAAAAATTGCGAAGTTTGATTCAAACCTTGAGGGGTTTGATATTAAGACTGTCAGACTTCTGTGTCAATGTCAGACTGTGCTGACTCTATCAGGATCCATCAATAATGACTGATTTTCAAAAGAGGGAGAGGAAAAGGAACAAAGATGCGGAAGGAGGCAAGAAGATGTCAATTAGCCAGGAGAGTCAGTGGGAGCTGCTCACTGCTCTCCATGCCCCACGAGCTTTTACATGCCTGACTGCTGCTGGGTGCCAAGGCTGCCCTTGGTGGGTGCCACATGGCACATTTAAGGGTAAACTAAACTATTGGTTTTGGGGACCAAAACTGCCTTATTCTGTATTTGTACCCATCCTGAAGGTAGCAGCAAAACCACAAGTTTGTGGTTACTCTGGGGCTGCAGTGGCAGCAACTTTTTGTTCCCCAGCCTGGGGCAAAAAAACAGGGCATTTGGTGTCTTCCATTGCGTTTCCTCAGCTGTTCAAGCTGGGCACTGAACTGAGAAGTTGCTGTCACCTCAACAGGCTCTTAAAGACTGTCTCTTAAAATGTAAGGTCTCGGCAGTGGCTGCTTTTGGGAACATCGGTGGCTGCTGGGCGAGGTGTCAGGAATCCCGTGGAGCTTGGGGGTTAATGCTGCCACTGGATGGTGGGTTTTATCAGCCCTTCCCTTGGTTTTGCCCACACAACCTTTCACTTATCTCAGTGTCTTTGTGTGCCTTGACTTTGTGTGGGAGCTAGGCTTGGTCCCAGTAACACTGTCGGCACATGTCAGCTGGAACAGTCACTGCAGTGTCTGTAGGAGAGACATGGCTTCTTTCCAACCAGGACCTCTGGATGGAGGTCCTCTGGATATCCATATCCTCCGCTCCATATCCTCTGGATGTGGAGGATAGATATGCTCCCTTTTACAGGAAGGTTGAATCTCCTGCTCGGGACTGTTTTGATCTGTAGACTGCCAGAACTCGTTGGTCTGCTTTAGGGAACGGGAAGGTTTAGAAACTGTCCCTCGTGTGAGTGTTTTACCCTGTGAGTTGATCCGGTGTTGCCCTAGGGGTGTGTGCCTGCCTGCCATACAAAGAAGGGTCTGGCAGTGGAAAGCAGCCCAGCTGAACAGGGTGAAGGCATCCCTGTAAGGTGAGATGTGTCCTTTCTGCATTAACCGGGGTACTGCTGGTCAGGGTGCTGCAGCCCAAGCTTTTGCAAGGCTGACACACAAGCACAACCCCGCTGAGGGACGATGCTCAGTCCCGGCTGCTGTGTGCCTTGCTGTAATGTGCTAGAAGGGCTTGATGAATGTGGCAGCATGTGCTTGCTCCAGGCAGGTCTGCTCTCCTGGGAGTCCCTGCTGTAGGTCTGAATGGAGCTGCTGGTGTGGAGCACGTTTGATCTGCTGGACCGTGTTGCAGGGAGAGGGACAACGACTGCTTTGGGGACAGTGCCTTGCTGAGAGGTGCCCAGGGTGTGGTGATTGTGCAGATGGCTTATTTGCAGTCCAGATGCCCGCTGGTTTGATGCTATTGGGGAACACAATTCCAGCCAAGTGCTTGGTGTACAGCTCAGGAGGAAGTGTGGGTCAGTCCTTCACACTTCTCACTTTTATTTGGTCGGAGGTGGCCTGAGTCCTCTGGGTGAAGGTGGAAGCTGTGGTTTGTGTGTGGGAAGACTGGACTCTGAGGAGGGCAGGGAGCAGCAGCCACACCATGTCCCCAGTGCACAGTCGCTGGCAGCCATGAAGCCCCAGGTCTCAGTCCCCTTCCTGCCCCCCACTGTGGGCTCTGCATGTGTGGTAGGAAAGGGTACAGCCTCCTACTGATCCTAATTAAAACCACAGATAACCTTCTCTTCAGCAAGTAGCAAAACTGCTGTACTGAAAAATTAAAGGATTTTGATCTGTGACTTGCTTGTATACGCAAGCAGCAGACCAAGACAACCATGCTTAATTTTGCAATCCTAGATTAACTTCTGTGAATCTAATTGGATTAATTTTTTTCTTCCTGCCAGCTTCAGAATGACTGTCCAGTCATAATAACAGAAATGTTCTGAAATTGGAAAAATAAGAGAGAATTTTCTTGTTATTCTGAATTTAAAAAGTGATTCTTTTAATGTCTCATATGCAGGCTTAGCAATAAACAAATGAGGAATTGCACTGAAATATGTATGAACAAAAGGAAAACTCTAGCTGATAGACTTTATTTTAGTGGTCAATTCAATTTAGAACCCTCAAGCTGGAGGTGTCAGCCTAGTTTTTTATTTATTGAAGAAATAAGCTTGTTGAGGGTAAACCCAGCAGTCTAGCAGCTTGGCAGGCTGTTCCTCCTGTAAAGGACTGAGATATTATTTCTAGCAGCATTACAAGGTGAAAATCATTTGTGTGGAACTGTCTATTCCCTTGGAAAGGTCATTGTAGAAAGCTTTGGAGAGAAACATTTTTTTATTGTAAAATTCACGGGAGGGTCACTCTGCTTGTTGCAAGTTATTCAGGCACACACATGCGATTTTATGTTTTGTTTCTTAGAGCTCTTTTAAAATTAATATCCAGAAGTCATTTCAAATTGTGCACAAAACAATTTACAAAGGAATTGGAATTCTGTCCCCCCTCTTCCCAAAAGTTATGTTTTGTTTCTTAATTGACAAAACATGCACCTTTTATAAAGTGCAGTTGCAAGGAGACTGTGCTTTGTGCCTCACCCCGTAGGTGTGTGCTATTTGCAGTCATGCGGTGTTCAAAATGAATATGGGATATGCAGTACATTAGAAGATATGAGTACTCCAGTGACAAGGGATCTTGCACCAGATAGAAATGAGGCTCAGAACTTGTCATGCAGGAAATTAACCCACAAAAACTTCAGAAAGCTGCTCTATATGCTAATGTGTTTTAAGTATGCTGTGGAAGCAACTGGAAGACCGTGAAATATGAGGGGCAGTGCGAGGAGTAGAGTGGGCATGTCCAGCACCACTTATTGCATCTAGAAACCATGCTAGCTGTGGCTTTAGTTTTTATTGATAGAAGCCCCATGGGTGAGGAGAAGAGAATTACTAAAAAGATATGTTCAAAAATTGTGACACATGGGAGGAAACCATGGTTTAATGCAAGCACCTTTCACTTGGAAGAATATCGATGCACATTAGAAATATGATTTGTAGTAAAACTGCAGTGAAACTGAAGCAGAGGCTGTGCAGAACAGTGCCATGGAACAGAGTTTGCAACCTAATTTCCTAAAACCAAGAGCAGATGCTTAGGTGATGTGTATCAACATAATACAACGTGGACTTGCTTCTTGCTACAGGTTACTACTAGATGCTGCTGTGGTGCTGAGGAAGGCTGCCAAGGAAAAGGAGAGAAAGATAAACAGGGGAAAAAAATCAATGAACAGGATTCACAGACCAGGAAATAGTGAAATGAGGAGGAAAGAAATGTGATTAAGAAGGTAAAAAGTTGAAATGAGTCTCTCTCCCTTAGGTCTTTGAGAAGACGTTGATATAATTTTCTAATGGTGTTTTTTCCCCACAGCTCATTCATGGTTACATCTTCTACTCACAGAAGCTACACCAAAAATTTATATTTAAGCACTGATTCATAGAAGCATAGAAATTAGCTGAGTAGGAAGGAGTAATTTAATCATATAACATCATCTAGAGGTGATCACCTGCATGGGATTAATGAAGCAGTAAAGATCCTCTGCCAGTGTAAGAGAGGAAGGGAGCAATGTTTACAAACGTACATGGAGTAAAATAGAGAATGCTGAAGAATAATTTTACAGTGGATGAACCTGGAATTTATCTAAAGTCAGATAATTAAAAAAAAAATAAATTTTTGGCCCCAAGTGAAAAACAGATAGCAATTAGAAAAGGTGACTATATATTGCGTAGGACTCTTATGAAATACTACTTGAACAATAAAAAATATCACAAGATTTACTGTGTCTACTTAAGCAATAAAGCAATTTGAGATAATTCTTTGTAGAAATCATTTGGGTGTGTAAAGGATGAACATAAATCAGCTTGTCTCTTATTGATGTTTGCAATGGTTAAACAACACCCAGGCACAAGGACTATCTCTGCACTTTAGCTGTAAGCTTCTCTTTCCCCTCAACACTCTAATGCTCTTTACATTTTGATAACTGGAATTCAAAACAGAGGAGTAGAAATAGAGTCCTTAAAAAAGATTCCTTTATTCTTTTAATATCTTGTCTTGGATAAACCAAATTTTTTGAAGCTGTTTTTTTGTTTCTTTGGAGTTTTTTTGTTTTGTTTTTGTGAGGTTTTTTTTGGTTTTTTTTGTTCCTTCCTTACATGTGCAAAGGACAAAGAAATAAGAAGTGACAACAATGGAAAGCTGGACAGCTCAGGTGCATGGCAGTGAAGTCTGAATAGTGACTGCCTATAATGTAAAGTTGGTGAGGCAGGGGCTTTGTTTTAGACCTTTTGGGAAGTTCAATCCCATCATCTTCCTCCATACAGGAAGATCAACAAAATTAATCTCGTGTTGTTGGTAACTCGGTACGTCATTGTGGTGAGGAGCCCACAACTTTAAAGTATTGTGCATGAGCCAAACCCAAGTGGCTCAGGGCAAATGCAGCACTTAATGTGTTTTTGCTGTGTCTGTGTATGCTGTGCACTAGAGAGAGATAGCTCTCCTCAGAAGAAGATGTGATCTGCATGGGAAAGGTGGAGAAAAAAAGAAAATACACACGCACACGCACAAATTCCTCCACTGCCCACAGTGACTGCTTTTCTTTCAGGAGTTTTACCGTATCAGAAGTGGTTTTGAGAAGGAAAAAAACCCACCAGCTGCAAGGAACAGCAGAGATGTGGAAAGATCATGGAGGTGGTGAGGACAAAGCTTGCAGAGCAGAGAGTTGTGGTTGGCACGGGCAGAAGAGCAGGAGTTGAGTGAAACACGAGTAACTTGTGCACGGACAGGTCCCTAAAAGCAAAGATACAGGTCCATAAAATAATAATACAAGGGTCAATTTTAATGTGGAAGAAATGGAACAAAAGGAGACGGTATAGAAGAAAGGCAACAAGATAAAAAAATAGGTAAAATAGCATTTGAAGAGTCTATCTTTTGAAGTGGACAACTTGTTGATCGGTGCAATCTTCGGGGATGGATGAACTCACTCCAAAGCTCTGGCTGCTTACACAGGGAAAAAACCTTCTGGATATGGCCTGGACACATGTAAGACAGAGTAAAATACTGCAGACTTGGACAGCCACAATAATGGGAATTCTGATAACTGCTGAGAGAGGAGGAGAGGACAGGGCTTGCTCTAGTAGGACCACAGCAAACTAGGGATTAGAGAGAGTCAGAAACCCAAAGGCAGGACAGGCAGGGAGTTTGGGTTCTAAAGCAAGACAACTTTGCAAAGGTGCCATTAGAGAAAATAAGGCTTTGAGGTTGCATGGTGGTTTAGAGAGGTTAAGGAAGATGGAGGTGGTCCATAGGTCTTGAACACATCGCTAAGAGATTGTTGGGAAGACTTTGTGTTGCAGAACATGGTGTGGGTGGGCCTGATCCAGGATAAGTGTGAATGGGGAGTTACCATGGACAGGTCAAGAAATGTCTCCAAACCCATCGTAAAAGCAGCAAAAACTTAATATGGAAAAAAAAAAAAGGTGTTGTCAAACAGTGGTGTCAGACTAGCAAAGTTTTTATTTTCATGAGAAGACCGGTAATTTCTGATCAAGTTGAGTTGTTTTAAGTAGCCAATCCTTTATATTGTTCCTGACTTTGATTCTGAGCATGGGGAAAACACACATCTTCATCAATCTAGTGGCATTTGTTGGAAAACATTCTCTGTGTTTAGCTAATGACTTAATTAGAAAATCAGTAGTCAGCTGGCAGTGAATGGTGAGTCTTTATTTAACAGGAAAGCATGGAAATTAACCATCCATCTGTTTTTTCCTGTTAATTACCTCTAAATATTAAAATTGAATACAGCCTTCAACCTGATTGGTAGTCTGAGTGGTAATAGTGGTGTTCACATACTCAAAGGAAGCCATTAGTAGAAACAAAAATGATGCAGCTCCTGTACTTTACTGCTTTCATCCATGTTTCTGAAGCACTGCTACCTGCCTGTGGCAGCTTCTGTGGAGGTCACACTCAGCATTTCCAGCCCTTCAGCCATGCTTAAGGCTTTAAATGAGCATCAGTCTCGGCAGCAGAGGTAACTGAGTGGTCGTTTTTTCGTGAGAAACATGATTGTATGCAGCATGTCAGAGCAGTGTTGAGCAGTGAGGCTGGTCCCACTTTGAGGTTTGTTTTTTGTAGGGGGCTTGGGCCAGCTGGCCTCCAGAGATCCCGTCCAACCTAAATTACTCTGCATGCCATGTGCCCTTAGGAGCAGCAGTCAGAACTGGAAGTATCTCTCATTTTGTTGGTTTTCCCCTCTGAAGCACCTTTCACCAGCACTGTCACTCCTACCCCTTCCCTTCTCCTAGCAGAGACCCCTGTGCAGTCCACCCCACGGCTGAGCCAGAGCCCCAGAGCCAGCCCCAAAGAACCTGGCTGGAGTGCAGCTTCTGCCTCAGCTGAGTTCCTTGGAGTGGCTCAGTCTGCTGGGGCAGGCTTGCACATTTACTCTTCCTTTTCTGATCATCACAGCTGGGAACCCTTGGGCACCCAAGGGACACCAAAATCTACTCTCTTCTAGCCATAGCTGCTTGTGAATCCTGTTTTCTTGGCCATAGTCAACTTGTTTCAGAAATTCTGCCGAATACTTGTTCTTTAATAATAAATTCTATTGTGCTTTCTGAAAGAAAAAAAAATAATTCTTCAGCACTTCTAACAAATACCACATTTTTATTTTAATTCCTTTTTTTTTTTGTTTTTAGTTTTTTTTTCCTAATAGCATATGTACTCTGGGGAGCTCCTTTGGAAGTTTTATTGATAGGCAGGGTCAGGACACACTTCCCTGATTTCAATGAACAATTTCCACCTCCAAGAAGCTGCAAAAAGGAAACACCATAATGGATGTCTGTGCTTCCTCACTAAAAGAAATTCTCAGTGGCTGAGATAATTTTCCTCTCTTTTTAGGTATTAATGTTTGCTAATACGTAAGTAATTGTAAGTAATGTTAGTAGGGAATCCAAAGGGCATCTGGAGGAGGCAACTGCAACAGTAGCTTCAGGAGGACAGCTGGAGATGAACCTCCCAAATCTGACAGTGAGTCCTGAAAGAAGAATCCCACTGCATGTGGGTAAGGAGCAGGTCATGCTTTTGTCACCTTCAGACTTGGTTTATGCTCATCTTGTAGCACTGCATCTTTCTAGCCAAATGCTTTCTCTCACCAATAAGGATGTCATTTCTCAGTTCCATCTGCAATTTATTACTCACATATTACTTACACTTCCTTGACTCTTGAAAAGAAAAATGATTGTCATCTTGTAAATTTTCAAAACATTTCTAAGAGATGGCTTCCAGTGCTGTTACAACACTTTTGCTACCTGAAGTATTTGTTTTGATGGATTTGAAGCCACCATACCACAGTTTTCACTGTTATTGTGTGTCAGGTTGACATATATGGTATTTCCTCTGTTGTGTATTGGTGCAATTCAAAAAGAATTTGCCCAGAAAAATGGACATGGAAGAAAATTAGGGTGCAAGGCAAATAATAAATATTTAAATGGTGCTTAGGAGTTGCTAATGGACAATACCAAATTCTCAGCCTTGATTTTGCCGTTTCCCAGATTGATAACTTCCACAAGCACAAAAGACAGGATACAAAGGACTCTTTGTCTCTCAGGACAGGGGAAGTCTGTCTGTGAAGGACTCCCAGAGCAAGAAATCCTACCAGAGCACCTGACCATAGGTTAAATGGGCAAGATTGCCATTGCAAATTGTGAGATGACAACAAGGCATATCTGCAGACTGCTATTTAAAATAAATTATTTTACTGAATTTTTTTTCTGATATTCAGAAATAATTAGGTTTTAGCTGATGTTTTTGAATTTCTATGTATTGCTGGCCTGCTGAGAAGATATCCAGTTGTCTGAGTTGGTGGGGGTAAGATCCATAGATCCTTGGGGTTGTGCACCACAAGATACAGGTGAAGTGTGGCTCAAGTGAATAATACCACCCCAGAACTGACTAAGGCACAAGGCCTGAAGAAATTGGGTTAGTGGCATTGAAAGTGTGACCAGTCAGATGTGAAGCTAGTTTCACAAGTAAGACACTTGCTAGCTGCCTCCTCTCAATTGCCAAATAATCTGCACAGGTGTCTACCCAACACCTTGAATGGAAATCTGGAATATTACACAAAGAGAGCCATTTAAATAATTCCTTTGGGTTATCAATGGGATCATTTCTAGATGCAATGAACTGAACTTTGCTTTCTGTTTTGGGAGTGTATCCCTGAAGAAAGGAATAGTTTATTCTGCCTCAACCCAAGGTGGAAATGGTGGTAATTTTCCTCCTAAATGACTGTTACCACTTTCTCAGAACGCCACAGTAAAGAGGTGCTGTTTAGCTGTCATGACCATGAAGTGTTTATTAATTTTTGAATATGTATTTATGGGGTTCAGTTTATACAGTACATAATTTAGATGTTTGATTCTTAAATGGAAAAAGTATAAAAGTGAATATTGTTTGCTTCTTGAATCACTGATTACACAAAATGTCTTAGATATGAGTACCTAATACTACTAATATTATTTTTTGTTGTTTCATTTCTAAAAAATCTTTTCCTTTGTAGAATAAATTTATTTCAAACCCTTTATCATGAATAACACTAGAGATTAAAAAATGGCATAATGAATTACAGGCTGAAGAACAGTCAAGCAAATAGGCAAACACAAAAATCCCCTTTATCAAGGGAAACAGTGACAGAGTCAAATCATTTTGCTCATTTTTAAGGCCAGGAGTCATGCAAGCATCATCATCTCTCAGTACTTTTAAGTATGTTCTCGACACCTGATGAGCTTTCTAAAGGCCAGCTTGAAATCCTCGTTAAAGCTCGTGTACAGCAAAGGGTTGATGAGCGAGTTGACATACCCAAGCCAGGTCAAGAAGTCTGCTACTTCTGGAGAGACAGTGCAAATGTGGAGGCCCACAAGCAGTTCCTTGATGAAAAAGGGCAACCAGGACAAAATGAAAGCACCTAAAATCAGCCCCAAAATGCGAGCAGCCTTTCGTTCTCGTGTTGTGGAGATCTGCTGCCGGTCGCCAGCTGGGTCCAAGTCATTCTCAAAAGGAGGGATCCTCACGGATACGTTGATTTTATCAAACTCTGTGGTTGGGTCAGACGTGGAGAAGTCCGACACACAGAACGTCTGTGTGAGTTTGCAGCTGGCAAAAGAGTTCTGGCTGTCGGTGCTCCTGTTGCTGAGGTGGCGGCTTGAACCCCGCTTTTGGTAAAGGCTCTTTGCAGCGTGGTAAATTCGGTAGTACAGGATCAGGATCAAAGTCAAGGGGATGTAAAATGCCCCGAATGTGGAATAAATAGTGTAGATGACATGGTCGTGCTGAATGCGACACTCGCTGGGAATACTGATGCTGTGGTGATTTCTCCAAAACAAGGGGGGCATTGATATGAAAATGGAGATGGTCCACACGGTGACTATCATCAGCCCAGCCCTTTTTGCCGTTCTTTTCCTGGCGTATTCGATAGCGTCTGTGATGGCCCAGTACCTGTCCAGTGCAATGACACACAGGTGAAGGATTGAACATGTGCAACAGGTCATGTCGACGCTAAGCCAGATCTCACAGATGAAGTACCCCAAAGTCCATTTATCTATCATTATGTAAGTGATGCTCAAGGGCATGACGAGAACAGCAACAAGGAGATCTGTCACAGCCAGTGAACATATGAGATAATTTGCCGGCTGGTGGAGCTTCTTGGTTGTGGAGATTGCTGCAATTACAGCAGAATTCAGCAGCATAGTCAAGGTTGTGATTGTGGCCAAGGTCAGGGTAACGAGCATCTTTTCAGTTACTGTTTTTGGCTTTGTGGCCACACTGGCTTCAGTGGTGCAATTTGTGAAATTCATTTTCCCCTCCAGGACACAAGAAGTTGGTAATGAGGAGTTTCAGGTTCAGAAGTTATCCATTTGAAAGAGATGCTCTATGTGAAATTTTCAAAAAAAAATAATTTATAATCCCATATTAAACAGAGCAGCAAAAAAGATTCCAGTTTTCTTCCTGTCCATTGTTTTCCTAGAAGATAAAAACACATCTGTTAGTCAACCTAGTATAATCCTACCCTTTGGCAAAAAAGTTTTGCATTTCTAATATTGTCATCTCAAATAAAATGTTGGTCTGTTTTCCCTTTTCTTCTCTTGCTTTTTCTCTCCCTTTTTCTCTGTATTCATCATTCTTTTTTTTCTTCTCTAAAGGGCAATTTAGGCCAGATTTCCTGCTGATGTGAAATGGTTATTTCTTCTTTGGTTTTGGAGATTTTACTCGAAGTAGGAGACTGGACTAAGGGACCTCCAGAGGTCCTTTTTCACAAACATGTCTATAATCTTTGTGATGCTGATACTAGGAGCTAGTCCTTTTCCTGCTTGTTAAAATACACTCCAGCAGATGAAGAGCTGAGGGAATTTACCTTTTCATTTTAATTGCTATATGAGAGGCATCAATTACTTTTATATATCACCTTTGGAAAAAAAGCAGCAGAGCAGCCTATCTCAGCAAAGGCATGCCAGCATTTCATAGCTTTCTATTCTGCTTTTTCATATCATGTCTGTATTAATATATTAGATACTGTATTTAAAAATTTCTCGGGTTACTTTTATCATGCAGGTTTTCAACAATGTTTAAAGCTTTATGGCAAATTCTTGGTTTTACAGAGCACATCAGTGTTGCTAGGAGCTCATATAGTTTGTCTAATTATTCCTGACATTTCACATATCCCACTGCGAGTGAGTTTAAAAGAGACAGACAAAAAGCTTCTGCCATTGCTTTGAGATTTTTCCATCTAATTGTGATCCCTGTCAGGGAGTCCAGTGAGATGCAAGGAACAATAATTAAAAAAAAAGTTTAATTTTGTTTCAGAAGTTCACATCTTTTCCGTACATTCCAAATGCTAACTGAAGCCAGAGTTAACAGTCCATGAGATGCAGCTTGGGATAACCTCTGTGACCTTCGCTCATTTGTAATTTATCTTGGCATAAAAGATGTGGAAAACTGAAAGTCTGAATCCTTTTCCATTGAAATAAACAGAAAGATTCCTTCCCCTGGCTTCATTTATGAGAGTAAGGAGGCTTCTAGGTTAGTTGTACAGGCTCCCTTCACAAGCAGGTGAAAACGACAGTGGCTGCCTGAAATTCACTTGTATCCTCTCAAGACAAGCCTTTAAGGAAGATGCTATAAATTATATCCTGGAAATGCTGATCTTTCTCTATTTTCACTACAAGTGGCTCCTCCACAGTTGCCTTTAGAAAACATGCCTGATTTTTAGATGGCTAAATCTGAGAGGTAAAACCCATTCTCACTTACACCAGTGGGGCTTGGATCAGGCTCTGGGCTTGCACATGCAAGCTAATGAGGAATTAAGAAATTGAATGAGGAATTATGTATTTAAAGCTAGTTGACTGCTTAGCTCTGTGTACATGTGGTCTTCAGAAATTGGAGTGCCATCTTCGGAATGAGCTGAATGAAGAAAAATTAAAAATAGAAACCTTAGATAAAAACTTCTATTTGTGGATAGGCTCTAGGAAAACAGATCCGCACTGCTGTAGTCTCTGGGTTAGCAAAATGTGTGTTTTAATTCTGCCCAAGGAACAGGAGAACTGCCTTCGCCCCAAAGCATACTCTACTCTTAAGAAAATACTTTAAACAGCTTTAAACTACAAATAGCCTTGGAGGAAATATTAGGCCTGTTTATTGAAAATTGACTGGAGAAGTCAGATGGAAATCCATCCATCAGTCTTCATGTGGTTACCGCACATGGAAATGTCAATTTGATTGTTTAGGCCTAAAGCCAAAATATCAGCTCAAACCCTCTTCATAAATTGTTCATGGGAGTCTTTTCTGTCAAGCCAGATTCTGATTTCCTTAGTTTGCACCCTTATTATGTCTGATGCTTTGATCAGAGGATAAAGCAAGGAGGCTTTCTCTCCCTCTTTGCACTCCTGGAGCACAGACCAAAACCAATTGTAATCCATATCCTTTCTTCAGCACTATCATTTGGTGAGTGTATCCTGGTCCACAAGCACACTCAAAGATACTGGAAGATACCACGGAGTTCACATCTCCTCCACAACCACTTATTGGACCGGAGCATGCACAGGAGATCTTGTGATGCTTCTTGATGTAAGCAGCATTTCTTTCTGATCATCCTTCACTCTTCTGTGGCCCTGCAGTTTCATGGCCCTGGGATATCTCCCCACCCTGCATGGTCCCCACCATTTTCTCTGTTGAGTACTGCCTATGTACACGTTTAATCCAGTAAAACCTTAATTGCTGTGGCTCTCCCCCTAGATGGTCTACACTGATATATCCCAAGGAAAATCCTTTCTGAGCTCTACCTGTTCCCTGTACCACAAAGATACTCTGAAAAATAAATTCTTGCTCTCCTTAATAAACTTGTATTTAAACAAACTTAATCAGATCCAAACATCAGGTTTCCTTTAGGACAAAGGATACTGCTGATAACACAGGGGGGTTTGGCTTTACAAATCTGCTACTGCTCAGGAGGGTAATAGGCAAAAAACCCACATTTTTTAACCTAGAAAACACTGCAATAATTGAAGACAGGGAAAAATACAAACAAAGCATCATACCTGCCTGCAGGTACCTCAGACCCTGCAAGCCCATCATTTCATGTCCAGACCCATCACTGGAGAGTTAATTGAGTTTTAATTCCCGTGTTCCTTATTGGAAATGAGCCCTTAGCAATTCAGACAATATAAACACCACATAAGAAAATACTGGCACTAAACCAGTATTGTTAAGGAAGTCAATTTAAATGCTGAAAAGTCATTTCAGCTTTTGAGAGCTGAAGGTTTCTTCTACGGCTTAAGTTTGTGCCTCTTGTCCTCCCTTACCCACATGATGAGGGTACACACTGGCATTGTAACTAATCAGTTATAATTAGTTGACTATAGCCCTGGCTGTTCACCTCCCAGCTCACCTCCTGTGCCAGAGCAGCCTGGGACTCTCCTGAGCTGCTGCACTGCCTCTGGGGGCTCAGCCAGGGCTCATGTCCACTCTCCTGCAGTGCCTTCTCCCCAGCCTTGCTTGTCCAACTGTCATCTCTCTACTTTTGAATTAGAAGACAGAGAATGAGAGTAATTTGGCCCAGGAAATAAATTATGTTTTAAACTGGGAAATTATTTACAAAGAGATGCCAGTGATTGACCTTGCTTATTAATACAGGCCAGGACTTAAAAGCTACTTATCATCAATCTTTTAAAAATGCAGGTGTGTTTGTGGTCATAACATGAGTGTTGACAAGGAGAATTTTACTATGTCTAAGCAATAATAGCTGGTTTCCAGCATCTCTATCACTTGCATACAATTGCTATATATAGTATTGCTATCACTATAGTAATTGATTGTGGTTTTCTAAGTGACATCTTGGAAGGGACATTAATAACAGTTATTTAAAGTGCTCTCACTAAAAGCACTGCTGTGTTTATGTTTTGCAGCTGTATCGCTTTAGGCTGTCAGTCATTTCCTGCAGAGAGAACTTTACACACACAGGCTAATTTCCCGCATTTGGTGCAAGAAACTCATCTGGCTTCCTCCAAAGGGGGAATCAATCATGCTTCCTATTAGCTGATTATTGGTAATGGCTCTGAGTGCTGTTTAGGAGGAAGAAAGGGGAAAGAGTTTGATTAATTGTTCCTTAAAAGGAACTGGACAGCTTTAGGCTGTGAGATGGCAATGTCCATGTCTGCTCTTGCCAAATAAATATCTCCCTCTTCTCAGCAGAGGACCACAGTGTAGCAGAATACTCTGAATTTCTGCTGCACAGATTGACTCCCACTCCTTGGCCATTGAGCTTTCTACCATTTCATAACAAATGGAATAATATCACTTGGAGCAAACAAATGGAACTGGCATTGCACATGTGTATGTACAAGGCAGGTTAGTTCCTTTACATTCACGGTTTTACATTTCCTCTAAGCAGTTATTGCACTGTACAACAGCTACATCTTTGTGCCCTTGACAGCAATAAATCAGTTTGACTCCCTTAAACTCTGAATTGGTCTGAGTGCTTTTCACTTTCAATATTTCCATGATTGGAGCTCTGAAGGGAAAGAATCTGCGCCATGATTTGTGAGACAGTTTATGGAAAATATGACTTAGCACATTTATGATAATGTTAATATTTCAAACTATGAAAAGATGCTAAACTTTCAGTGCTCTTCCCCATCCTTCAAAGAGATTTTTCTATTCCAAGTTTATGTACAAAGCCCTGAAGTTCAGGCCATTAATTTGCAACTTTCTAATGTTGCTTTTGTAAAGTCAACAATCTTGGACTTCATGGCTCCTTGCTAATGAAATGATACAGCTGAGTTTAACTGAAGATTACAGGTTTCCAAATACTAAATATTGTACTCTGGCATGCTGGTATTGCTTTGGGTTTCTAAGGATGTCAGTGCTGCAGAGGTCACGTTATGGATTTATATAGGCACTGATGCTGTTTGTAACACGTATGTGGAAAAGCAGCATGCAAAAGCTGAGAAAGTGGAGATGATCAGAATCACACCAATCTGTGGCAAGATTGTCAGCAAAGCAAAATCTTGTTGTCACCAGGCAGCTCATATTCACAGCCACAGCATGAGATTTTGATGCCAGTTGCAGGCAAAATGAAGGCAAACTATTAGAAGGTGCATTGGGGTTGCCTTACAGAAGCATAAGCTGGGGCAGGACAATAAAGGAAATTGCTATTTTTGTGTAAACCCCAAAATTTTACAAGAACCTGTCTGAGGAATTCCTAGCTGCATTATGGAACCAAATATTTAGGGATGCAACCTTTTCCTATACAGACTGAGTGAGGCCAGGAGTGAAATTACAATGAAATTTGTAACCAATTGGCTTTTAAAACTGACTTTCAAGTTAAGATTTACCCTGTGCACACCACTGAAACAAGCAGCATGATGGAAAGCCAGGTTGGAAGGACTCAGCAGTAAGCAAGGTGTGTGGAGGCATAGCTGTGTGTTTGCATCTGTGGGCATCCTACTAATATTCATACATCTAGTGACCCTGACATTAATAACCAAAGCACAGTATGTTGTAATCAAGGATATAAAGGCCTGCAGCCTGTCTTTGTGTAATGTAGATTTCTAGGGATACAGGGATATCTGTTCTTCAGCTCAGTCCTGGCCAGAGAGCATGGGCTGAGTGAACAGCACTGGGGACAGTGCTGGGCACAACAGAGAACAAGCTGGACGTGACAGGTACCAGAGCAGGCACCTGACACAAGTCACAGATGATGCCCCAAGGGATGGCTGGGTTTTGCAGATGGAGTTACATGAGAAGTGGTTGAAATTTACAGGAGAGTGGAGGGAAGCACTGGGGAGTACAGCCAGGGAATTTTTGGGAGTACAGCCTTTCAAAACCCACAGCACCTCAGTCACCCCAGCAGGGATCGCATATAAAGCTGAGCATGCCTGTATCAACCCTATCAGAAACCAGATTTCACTGGTTGTTGCAAAACTGAGACCGATGGGGAGGAAGTAATTTGGCCAGAGTTGTTCTTTTGGGAGGAGGCTGAGATGGAGAAAGGGAGAATCAAGTCTGGTGAAAAGGACGAGAAGTGGAAGAAGAGATAATAAGGGAAAAACTGAGTATGCCTTGCTCATCCACAGCAAAAATCAGGGCAATAACCCAACTTGTTCAGAACAGAGCACATGAGTCAAACCTGACACCATTGTCGGGAGGCTGGGAGAACTGAGTTATTCCCAGCCAGCATAGGACCCAGGGGACAGAGGTATGCAGCACTCTGGTGCTGCTGGGTCAATGCCTGCACCACGCCTGATGGCTTTGGAAGCTTTGGTTGGCTTTTGGATGGCTTTGCCTCTTCAGGGCAAAGAGGTGAGTCTGTGTCCTCTTGTCCTCTTGCAAGAACAAAACCAAGTGTTCATGCAGGCCAGCTGTGTGTGTGTGCAGGAACCCTCACAGCTCTGCTTATTTTCCATTGAAAACTAAATTATGTCTAGGAGGTTGCTAAAATGTCAAGCTGCGAAGTGGCGCGTAGACATTTGTGTCTTATCACTGTATATTGTGATGTTGCTCTCTGTCTCTTTTGCTGAAGAGCCCAGGATAAATGCCAGGGTGACCATGATATTTTAACTCCCTCAGCATCAGAAAGGGGATCTCCGCTTGCATATCAGGAAGACTTTACCTTCCTTCCCAGTGAACCTTGCCAGCCTGGAGGATTTCCTTCCCAAGTTAGAAGCCTGGGAGAAAACTAATGGAAGAGGTGCTGCCTCCAGAAACCCTTGGTGCAGTTTTGCAGGTTTTTTTAGAAATAATTCCACCAGCATTACACTACAGAGGTAAGCTTTTGTGGTACAGATCTTGTACATGCAAATGAGAAACAATAATTAGTGATGATCTTCAAATCATGCTCCCTCCCACAAGCAGTGGTATAATTATCATTCACAGATGATTACTCATTTTTATCTACTTTCAATATGAAAGTTAGTAAATCTTAGGCAGTGAATGCTCACAAGATCCTGCTGAGCTGCAATCTGATGCAAACTAGGACTCAATGCCGATTTAATCCTGGTTTTCATCAGACATAAATAAAATGCTCTGGGGTAGTAAAACACACAGCTTTCTCATAAAAAAAACTAGAGTAGCACCCTACCCTAGCTGCAATATTTTGTAATAAATAGCACTCTAAATTTGTAATAATTTGCTTTCAAGAGACTATCAAATGAAAAAAATAACTTTAAAATTCATCATCACATCCCTTTAGACCCTTAACACCATACATGTAAAAAGTCTCTTTTGTTCTACACTACACAAAATACCCATGTAAACTTCAGCTCATTCCTGGTAGCTCATTTCATGATGCCCTTTTCGTACCCTACCTTATATCTGGAGATGTTTAACTGTTTACCACCAGAGGCTCTAATTTCCCATACCATAGAGCCAAGAGACATGGGTAGCTGGATCTTGTAAAAATCTTTTGGGGCAGAATTTATAGTAATCAGTTGTACAACCCTACACTGTCAAAACATTTTCCACCATGTTGTGGCAGAAAGAACTTCCCCTGTACCTATTCTTCCTCCAGAGATGATTTATGGAAATAGAAACCTCCTTTCATTGTAAATCTGCGCCTGAAAGAACAGAAAATAAAAAGATGGATTTATATGTCTCCATTTGTTTTTCAGACTGCATTTGTGTTAGTGCTGAAATGAGCTAGCTTGTATAGAAACATCATGTTACATTAGCATGTAGTGCTGAATGGGTTAATTCACTCAGCCAAGAAACTGTAAATTCTCAGTCATGGAGTTCCTGATTCCCACAGCTAGACAGCCTTGTTACGTGAGTTAACCTGATTAAAGTTAGCTGACATGCTCTCCCCTGGTACGTGCATGACATCTGTATTAACAGAGGCAGCAAGCTTGTTTGATTGCCCCAGAGCAGCATTTAACTGCTCCAGAGCTGTGCTTCTCACCTGATCTTTTCTCAGTGCAAAGGTGCTCTTGATCCTTGGTGATATCCTAATTTAGTAAATAGCCAGGCCCAGAAGTCATGTAACCTAAGCACTTAACCTCTCATCTGGGAAGAAAAATACAACCTATACCTGTTACTGACCCTTGCAACCTTCATGCTTAGCAGTCACTTTCACAGAGACATTATTCTCTGATTAATTTTTTGTTTTAGAAAACTTGTGGTTAAGACTGTCTTTCTTGAACGTCATATTTCTAAATGTTTTTCACTTCTAAAGAAGACTTCTCCTCTGTGTTTTAGGTCCTACCTCACTTCGTACGTGCATCTTTACAACATGCTGTGTCACCAGAAGTCCTTCTCCTCTCCACTCCTTTAAGTAAATTTTTAAAGCTTTAATTTTTTTTTAGCCTATGTTGTTTTGTAAAGTTGATCATGTCATTGATCCCTGCTATAGATGTTTTCACACTTCAGGAAAACATAAAAACTTCAAAGACCTGGTGGCAGACCCAAACCACTTGCTACGGAGCAGGTGGCTATGGCAAGGGAAGACATATGCCCTGGGTTTTGTGCTGCTGCCAGTACCCAATTCTGCTTTTGGCCTGGCTGTTTTGCTCTGTGCTTCCCTTTTGCTCTACTGAATGGGTCAGCAAGGTGCACACAGGCACAA
>WAAG01087511.1:4809-45895 GCA_013390105.1 Tichodroma muraria | reverse complement strand
GGTCCTGGGGCCCTTCATAATACTTCCTCCCAGTGCTCAACTTTCCATTCAGACTGTTTATTCATTGACTGTGTGACTAAAATCTGCAATCAGATAAAATAAAGGTGGGAGGACAGCTTGGATAATGAGATGCCCTATCAGATATTGTCAGCTAAACTGTGCAAGATCGCTCTCTTTAATTCATAAGGGGAGAGGACAGACAAGTGTGCCATCACCAGCACTTAAAACTCTCCTTAGAAAAGCAACACTTGGCTTGGCCACTTATGAGTGGCCCAGGGACAGATATTCATGAAGTTGGTTAGTAAGGTTTAACTGTAAAGTGAAGGCACACAATGTCTGAATGGTCCTGAAAAGGTGAGTCCATCCCTGATGGGATGCATCATCCAAAACTGCAATTCTTCCTGCAGCCATGACCCAGTCTTCCAGGCAGCAACCAAGATGAAGATCCATCCATAACAACTCCCAGAAACATTTTGCCAAAGCAAAATAAACTACAGTCACGTTCACCTTAAAAAATCCCAAACAAAATGGCAGTAATTCTGACTGTAGAGACCATGCTGTCATGGCACTGGAAGAGTGGTGCTGAAATGATCCCCTGTTTCTTAATTGGGAATAGCAGAGACAGCATCTTGGTGTTTGAAGGAAACACAGAATCACATAAAAGTTGCTGGAGGACTCAGAAAGAGAGGAGTTCACTCTATTCCTTCTGAAAAAAGTCTTACTTTAAAAACTGGAAACCAGGGACAAAATGTTTCAGTGTCCCCTTGGTCACTAACAGTGTAATTTCTCTAGGTAAAAAAATCTTTCTTTCTCCTTTAGAATAGGCTTATGAAAAAGAAATCCATTATTCAAACTAATTTTGAATAATGTTTACACCTAAAAAAAAATTCTTGACTTCCCCAGGTTGCATTTATGCAGAGAATGGAAGAACTGTCCATAGATCTCCAGGTAACCCCAGGTCCATAGACCTCTAGGTAACTTTTAAAATAGTATGAGTTACTTTGCAGTTTAGAGTCCTTTGAACTAATGATGTTCCGTTTGATTTGTAGCTAGAAACAAAACTGCCTTGTTGTGGCTCTCCTCCCATGGTCTTTTGGGACAGAAATCATACAGAGCTTGTGAAATGGTTGTAAACCATGACTATTTTGCTGGAGCAAAATCCTATGTGGGAACTATTTTTTAAAAAGAATCCCTCATTAGAAAGAAGTCTGTTTCACTTGCAAACTATTAAAGCACCTCACTGGAACATCTTAAATATTACTTTGAAGAATAAGAGGACTATATCCAATATAAGTTGAAAGAGTTGCTGTGGGAACAGTCGGGGATTTTTACGTGCTGATGGTCCTTATTTTTTCTTCTTTGAATTGAAGATCCAAACATAGTTTGCAAGTCTAATGCTTCACATACTGTACACAGGCCTGGTGGGAGGCACAGTCCAATGCCTCATTTACTAGCACTTCTAGAGAGGGAAATGCAGTTAGTGAGTGGGACGCCACGTAAAGACAATGGGACTGATTTTTTTGCAGGTCCTGCTGCCTGAATTCTGAGTCGGTTTTAGAAATTCAGCAGCACTGTAAAGTGCCCATAAACTGGGTTTATCATCTCTAGGCACATGCCTGAAATCCTATTTAATCTTCATTGTTTTATGGTTTGAAGCAAACCTAAATATGATTCTGAGAGTACAGCCTTGTCGGGAAGGCTTGTTCACTATGGTGAACAGTTACTACCTAGCCACCTTTCCTGTGTCATATGTGACTTTAAAGACCTTTATTGCAATGATTTGGGCCCTCAGTCTTCTCCTTCCTAACTGAAGAGCCTGAGCACTCATTCCTCATATTGATGAACTGTGCTGTTGTTCCTCATACAGAAGAAAAAGCCTCTGCATGTACTTTATACATGTTTTACATTATTAAAAATGCTTAAGTCACGTAAGTCGCTGAAACCCTGGTCCATAAGATCCCTAACTCTCATATAAAGATAGTTAAACATTAGCCTCCTGGTGCATAAATCCCTCTGAGTATCAGTATGAGGCTCCTAAATTAATTAGCTGCTTATGGGGTTTCTTTCTGAGGAGTGTTCTCAGGCTTGGAGCCCTGCCATGCAGCACAGCATGAGTGGCAGGGTCAGGAAACTACTGACAGGAACTGAGTGTGCTATGGTCTGCTGTATGCTGCTCTGATGCTTTGCATTTAAGTCACTAACTAAAAAGGGAAGCATCTGTTTCTCAAGGTCTCCCAAATGCATTGAGAGAAAAACTTTAAGAAAAATCTGCACTGAATTCTTACCTGCGAATGTATTTTCCATCTCAATTTCCCATCTTGCTGCTTGGAGACATGTCAAAGACACACAAATATTTACCGATGAATATCGTTTATTCAGCTCTGGGGAAATGGTGCTATTTGCATTTATATGGAGACTATCACTTTATACAAGCTAAATGTCACTGTACATGCGTTGTTTTTCTAGTCAATATTTGTTTCTTTCTGCTATTCTGTGTCAGGAGACTGATGTCAATGGAGTTTAATAATCTCCACATGACTTGGTTCTGCACACAACTGCTCTGCAATTCATAAAGGCCTCAAATGAACAAATCTGACAGACTAAAACTTAGTAATTCTTGAAGCTCGATCTGAGATTCTTTGAAATCAATGGAAATGTTTCCACTGTGAGCAAAAAGATTTCAGATTAAGCCTTAGTGAATATACACCCAATTTCTAGCTGATAAAATAAAAGTGATGACTCACACAATGGCTCTAGACTTGCTTTGAAAGGAGAATTTTGTGTGACTGAACAAATAGTTTTATTGTAGCAGAAGGTGCTGTGGGTCCTTAATCATGTAGAAAAATGTCTCATGTTGGTGAGAAGCACTGGGCTGATGGCACGAGCCTGCTGCCTGGGACTGTGAGCGTGGGATTTCCATCTGGGCAGTGTGCTTGCTGCAAGCACAGGAGAAAAGAATTACTGACATGTGCTGTACAGCAACATAAAGGTCAGGGACAGACTCCTGTTTAGTATGAGAAAACACTTCTTGTACAAGCCCTAGGTGCAAATGCTGCTGAGGCAGAGGCATTCAGATACTAGACTGTCTGAGCTCTGACTTCCATGGTGGCCTGATGCACTCAGTTTGCCTGTTGAAGAGAGTCCAATGTTGCTGCAGTACATTTATGGCAGTGTGAGCTTGTATTTGAACTGAACCCATGTTACCATTGCATTCTTAGGGCAAATGCTCCAGGGGTTGGGTCCTGAGCCGTGATTTGAACAAAAATCTCCAGGTAAATGTGGTCAGTAAGTCCTGAAAATTTCCATGAAAAAGAGTTCCTGCTTTTATTTCTGGAACTTTGCTGTTGGTAGTGGAAGCCATGAGCTGACCTGACAGCACATACAAACAATTTTCTTGCTTAGCCAAATAAAACAGCCACTGTTGTGATATTGCAGTTACATTATTCAGGGCCTCAGCATTAACTATGCCTAGCTGTAGCTTTCATATGAAGACATACTTTTCCCCTGAAATCCTTACAATGCACACAACCAAGCTAAAATGTTTACTTTTGTCCATTGTCTGGAATAACTAAACTATGTTTCTGCTTTTGGAGACTTTTAGTTGCAACGAAGCTCATGTAATTGCTCACTGGCACTTTAATTACTTGTCTGGAGCATCATGTAAATACAGAATAAGCAAAACAAAATTATGAAAACAATTCAATAGCAACTGTTTCAGACATGTCATTATATGAATTAGTGATAATTTGCTGTCAAAAACCATAGGCACACTAAAATTTACTCACAGATACAACACACATATGGAGTAATTACAAAATTTCACTCACTACAAAGATTGAGTTGTCCTTTAGGAAGTGCAATAAAATAGGATGAATCAAAGTCTGTTGAAAGTAGTATAATTTAAAATAGCAGGAGTTGATGTGTGTGATGCAGAAAGAAAAAAGGCAATGCCCCTGTTTTTCAGCTATAAACTGTATATACCAAATTTATACTTTCCCCTTCTGTAGTAAATTGATTATACTGAATAGAGAAGACTGTGGTTCATGTTAATAACATCCTATGATGACCAGCACATCATAGCCTTTTTAACCCGAAAAATGCTTATGTGACCATTTGTCCTGCCCTGGGCTGGATTTTGTTGTTCAAATGGCAGTTCATACATATAACAATTAAGAGATATTAACATCACGCTAACAAGGACAGGGTAATGGGAAAAAAAGAATTAACCAGAATTCCCCCTCAATGCTCCCCCAATTGCTTCTCAGTGGTAGAAGACTGATGTTAAGGGCATAATATATTTCACACCTACTATGTGCATTTCAAATATATTTTTTCTCGCTAAGAACAATATTAATTTCTGGATTAAACTAGAGTGCTTCAATCAGCAGCACAAGCAAAGCCTTGATTTACTCTGCCTCAGAAATGAAGGGGAAGATGAGGGGAGAGAAGATGTTTGTCTCTTTTGCTTTACCAGACATCTGCTTCAGGAAGCTTAGGTAAATATAGGCTAGGTTAGGACTTATTGTGAGATCAAAGGTGAATATAGCAGGGCATTTTTAAATTCATCAATTCTATAAAATTAAAGCAGCATACATTCTCTAACTCATACAGGCACTAAAAATGTGTGCATTGTACATTGTACAATTACTGTGAAATTGTACAACCAGTATGTTATTCCTTAAATACTTAATCAAAGTCCATGGAATTGAAGATCCTCATCAGTTTGAGAGTTTGAATTCTAATCATGAATGCCCCAGCTGTGATGACTCATCTGCCCCCCAAGTAACAAAAGGAAAGGAACTGACATTGCACGATCTCAGTTCACCCTGGAAAGGGCTGGAACAACACTTACATGGTATTTGAGGCTTCCTCATACCACGTGGGAAGAGCCACTGTCTCACTTCTTAGATTCTGTCAGCTTTGCAGCTGATACCCAGCCCAGCATTACTTGCAGCAAGAGATGCTGGGCAGCATCCACACAGACAACAACACTGACCCTTTCTGAACGGGCTGCCAGGCCCAACATACTTCCTGCTTTGTTAAATGTGCACATTGCTCACTAGGCAACACTTCTCTGTCTCTAAGGCAAACATACACCAACAGAGTTAGGTTCTCAACAGGATGGTCCTGAAGACCCTACCAGATGGAAAAAAATCTCCTCTGTCAAAACTTGTGCAAGGTAAATACTCTTCCTTCACATAGCAGAGTCTCTAGGGCATTGTACCAATGGAACAGAGCAGACTTTGGGTTAAGAAAAGGAGCTGCTGTGATTCTGTGTCACTGCTATCTGGGTTTATTTCTGGGCTTAGATGGTACCACTTATCATACAGAATTTAGAATTCAGAAGTCACTAAACCAGAATACATCCAAAGGAATGTGGAATCCTGATTGGCCTTTGCAGGAGTGCGCCACCCCTGCTGGAACATCCCATCAGTACACCTGCCCCAGAGCTCAGGGCATTCCGTTTGTCCTGTCCTGCTGAGGACTTCACCACTGAGTCCAAGGCACTTTCTGCTGGGAGTGGTTCTGGCCCTGCACCACCTGCACACATTGAGGAAGGAGATGGGAGGTTCAGAGGCAGACTCTGACATGTGGTGGCCGTCTCCCTATTATCCTTTGTCTCCAGCTGCAGTAGCCTTGGTAGCATTGAATCACAAAATAATTAGGTTAGAAAAGACCTTTGAGGTTGAATCCAATGTTTGACTGGACACCGTCAAGTCAACTAAACCATGGAACTAAGTGCCATGTCCAGTCTTTCCTTAAGCATTACAGAGACAATGACTCCACCATTTTCCTGGGCAGCCTGTTCCAAAGTTGACAACCCTTTCTGTGAAGAAATTTCTTCTAATGTCCAGTCTGAACAGACTCCTGGAACTGCTTGAGATCTTATCCTCTTATCCTTTTGCGATTCCCTAGGAAAAGAAGCCAAGGCCCACATGGCTACAACCTCCTTTCAGGCAATTGTAGAGAGTGATAAGGTCATCCCTGAGTCTCCTTTCCTCCAAGCTGAACAACCTCACTCCCACAGCTGCTCCTCATAGGACTCGACCCTTCACCATCTTGCTCCAGTATCAACATGTCCTTTCTCAAGTGAGGGGCCCAGAACTGGACGCTGCAGTTGAGGTGTGGCCTCACGAGTACCGAGTGCAGGGGGTGGCCACCGTCCTGCTCCTGCTGGCTACACTACTGCTGATCCAGGCCAGGTGCCATTGGTTTTCTTGACCACCTGGGCACACACTGGCTCATGTTCAGCTGCTATTGACCAGCACCCCAAGGTCCTTTTCCGCTGGGCAGCTTTCCAGCCACTCTTCCCTCGGCCTGTAGCACTGCATGGGGCTGTTGTGGCTGAATGGCAGGACCTGGCACTTGACGTTGCTGAATGTCATATAATTGGATTTGGCTTATTGATCCAGCCTCTCCAGATCCTGCCACAGAGCCTTCCCACCCTGCAGCAGATTAACACTCCCACCCAAATAGGAGATGGGTAATGTCGCAGATGCCCCTTCCCAAGAGACCTTTAATCTCCTGAAAAATCATTTCATGTGATCCTTCACATGGCACAACATACTTGCAGGTCACTAACCTGTCTTTTACATTTGGGAAGGAGGTTGGATTAGATGACCTCTGGAGGTGCATCCTACATGACTCTATGATTACAGCCACTGCTGCACTTATTACAAGAAAATTACAAGAGGGAACCAGCCATCTAATCTTATTCTTGTTTAAATAACAAATCCATGTCTACCGAGGAAAGATTTTTTTAGATAAGAATGAATAATGTTATATTAATGACAGCAGTGTCAGTACCACACCTCATCTGGGCACATCTAAAGTAACTGGGTTTTCTGGGGTAAGTTTCAGCTACGTACGTCTGTTCCCTGCATCCCAACGTGCCTGTTTTGCCACAGCAACCTGCTACCTGCTGTGCTGCCTAAGCCCATCTGACCAAATGCTGAGACATGGAATACATCCTGCGATGCCCTAGCTCCTGTGAGAAGCTAGGTCCCACCATCCTGTGGGCTGGGGGATACCAGTGAGTCACTGCTCTCTGGCTAAGCACTATTACAAGGCACAGGCAGCAGAACAGGCTGCTGGGGTATTGCATCATATTCCTCACAAACCACAAAACACAACAGGGAGATAACTGTCTAAATTCCTGGTGAGATGCACCAAACTTCTGTGCAGCCTGAGCAACCCCAATGCTCATGTCCCAGAAGAGGTTTTATCTGTGGGTGGCCAAAGGCTGGCTCTTCCCTCTTGCATGCCCACTCTTTGTGGGGATGACCAGGCCATAAGTCCCTTGTGGCTCTCCCCATAGTGGTGAGGGCACTGCTTCACTTGGGGCCAAAATGGAAAATGAGAAGCAGCCCAGTGCTCTGGAAGCATCACACTGCCCATTGATGCAGAGGTGCTGCTGACACGGAGGCTCCTCAGCTGGCACAGCATTTCTCAGAGCACCGGATGGTTACAAAAGGAAGACTGGAACCTGGACATCTTCAGGTTGTTGCAGCAAATTAAATATGATGAAATGTAGTGGACAGTTTTGTATGGTCCATTAACTCTATTAGACCTTTGTATTGGAAAAATTTATTGCTGGATTCTACAGCACAGATAAAGTTCCAAACATCCTCTGATTTTGTTACTTTGCAGAGGTCTTGACATCAAAGATACATCCAGTAAGAGCCAGTAGGAGCTGAAAGTTTACTCTGGAGGCTGTCCCAAAAATGTCAAAGGAGCAGCTGTAGCCCTTATGACTAGTTGTCTTTTGTCATGCTGACAGCTGGCACATTTGGTAGGAAATGCCATTCCAAAAGAGTGCTGAAGTTCTGTGGAGACTGTCCAGCAAGTTGTGCTCTTCTCAATGATCATGTGCGAAGTACTCCATGTTTCAAATCAGTTTGATATGCTTTTCACCCAGCAATCTGCTGGAGTAGCACTGGTTGTAGAGAAGATGACCTCCTGCATACTCATGTTGGTGGAGTCACTGTCTGCTTCATCCATGCTGAAGGGTGACAAACACCCCAGGGCTGAGTGCCTGCAGGAGGAAAGTGAGGCAGTTCAGAAGTTATTTGTAGGTGTCTCTCTGCAGTAGTCACAAACAGGAATGCTTGTGCTGCTCCTCATACTTCTCTGCACTGAGAAGGTGCAGGCACTCACCTTTAATGGATCATTACTCTTGGATGAGTTTGCTAATGGCTCCAGTTGTGTCACTCATGAAACTCATCATCATGATTTCTGAAAGACCCCATTAACACTGCATTAGAACCCTGATGGCTTTCATTCACTGAATTATTTAATTACTTAAATTTTTTAAACATATCAGAATACCTTTTAAGTCAAATGTGACCTTCTGGTCTCCTTTGAGAGGGGCTGGCCTTGAGCGTGCTTCAGGGGACTGTTGCAGCCTTGCTTCTGTCTTCGCACATGCTCTCACTGCAGCACTCAGCCTTGCACCTTCACAAAAAGGTGTTGTTGAGGGAAGCAGCATGCTGAGTGGTTTTCTTTTTTGTGATTTAT
The DNA here is from genome assembly GCA_013390105.1 of Tichodroma muraria. NCBI lineage: Eukaryota > Metazoa > Chordata > Aves > Passeriformes > Sittidae > Tichodroma > Tichodroma muraria. Next base: position 37,378 of record WAAG01087511.1, on the reverse strand, counting down.
CCAAGTGCCTGTTTGCTCCCACATGCTGTGAGTGGATAATAGCAGTTCTCAATCAAAGTTAAAATTACTAACGCTCTTGTCTGCGGAAAACTTAGTGCGGGAAAGAGAAAAAGGTTAATGGTGCTGCTATACTACCAATCTTACTATGGTTTGTCTTTTCTTCATCCCTGCATCCTTGTGAGCATTATTATATCGATAGGTTTTTCGAGTTTATCTCTTTGCTGAAACCAATGTAAGGCAACTGTATCTGACACTTTGTTAAGACAGTGAAGCTAGTATTAAAAAAAGCCATGTAAACAGAAAACCAATATTTTTTTCCTAACACTATATTCATCATCCAGTAAACACTCGCAACTCAATGTGCTGACAGCACAGTGATTAGCACAGAGAATTACTCCATCCTCCTCTTGAATATATGCTTACAGTAGTAAATTTTGCCTATGTATTTCCTCATAGCTGGAAGCTGTTGAAATTATTTGGCACAGGATATTGGAGTAGCTTGAAAAAAAAATAGCAACAGCACCAGCCAGTCTCACTTCAAGTTACTGACACTTCGCTGTCCATCTGCAGTTGCATCATACAGAGGCAGCATACCATTATTTCTCTTTTTCTAATTGTGTTCACCCGAGGTTCTTTTGTGGCACAAGTTATGACTACATTTTAATTGTAGTCTGCTACAACCTTTTGCCAGTGCAAAAGGGCAGAGAGTTGATCCTTTCACTTATATATTCTCAGTCTTCTACAGAACACATTTAATTTATGGGAACTGGAAAATGGGACAGCATTAGAGTTTCATATATTCATGTACAAAAGTCATTTTTAGTTGAGATAGATGAACTCTGATGGATTACACAGTGTGAAATTATATGCTTCAAATTATATGGTGTAGTGATGAAGTGGTTTGACCAAGTCACGCTAAACTCCTTATCTGAAAAGGTCTTATATCAGGCATCTGAAGCAACTCTTGGGTACTTAATCAAAACCAGTCTGGTTTGTAGGGGTCATCTGCATGCATAGACGACTGCCTAAATGACTGTCTGTATGGTGAGAGTGCCTCAAATGACTGCTTGCTAGGTAGTCTGGGATCAAGCCACCCTTTTGTGTGCCTGGTCTCTGACACAATGAAGCCTCCAGCAGATGGATGAAGTTACCTTTTGGATGCCTAATGCCCAGCCAGAATCCCACTGAATACTGCAAGTTCCTTGTGGGGCTTTAGATAATAGCAAAATTCGAAGTTTACCCTTAAGACATCTTGTATGTCTCCAGTGTGCCGTTGTATATTCTCCCCTGTGCTACATGGAAGCTTGGCTGTCATGTTGGCTCCAGTTCTGATACACAGACATGTGCCCTTGATATCATTCCATACCTTTCTTTCACAAGTCTAACACAAAGTTCTTGGCAGATAGTGGAAAACTTTTAAATTTTCACACAAATTCTGGAATAATCACACCCAAATCTCCCAACCCCAGTTTTCCCAAGACTCCATGTTTGCTGGAGTCTTGCTGCAGTGCACACCTAAATTCAGAACGCCTTCAGCACAAGCCTAACATGAAACGTGACAGTACTTCCAGAGGCAGCTGCTGGATCTGTTGCCATGCTGAAGATGAGACACACATTTAGTTCCCAGTGAATCACCCTCCATGATTTCCTGCGTAGAACCAGCACAGATGTGGGCTCAGGGGCTAGCAGGTAAGGTGCTGCCCTAAGCCCTGGGCCTTTCCCAGAGACCTTACAGCTCTAGGTGTGTTCCCCTTAGGAGGCAAAAAGGAAGCTAACTTAATGCATTTGATCAGGCACCCCTCAGACACTTTTTGCCTTAATTATATTTACATAGGAGTAACAACAAATAGAAGGAAAACTGTTCCTATCAGCACAGCTTGACATTCACAGTGCATTAGCACATGAAATGATCTGGTGACAAAGTAAATAAGACATGAAATACTTTTAAAAAGCTTTTACAACAAATTCTAAGATGTTTGCATCTCAAAGATGACCTGTAATTGTTTACAATTTACAAAAACAACACTGTCAACTAAAAATGAAGGTTTCAATAGAATCATTATAAATATTTCAAATTATCGGGTTAAAATATTCAGCACAACTGGATTCAAATTTGCCTTTTCATTTTCATCTAAGGACCTATGAAAACTAGATTGCCTCCACACTATAGCAGCCAGGAGCAAACATCTCTGCAGGAGCCCTCTGCTTTTCCAGAGGCGGAACAGCTTCCCCACTGAACCCAAAGGTTTATGAGCCCTTGAAGAACACTCAACTTAGTAACTCTTCTGGAGGTTGCATGGACTGAAGCTGGATGCTGTCCAGTTGTGGCAGTCACAGAATCACAGAATGTTTTAGCCCCTGCAAAATGGAAAAGCCCTTTAAGATCATCCATTTCAACTATTAACACAGCACTGCCAAGTCCAATACACAACCATGTCCCTAGGTGCCACATCTACATGTCTTTTAAGCACTTCAAGAGACAGCAATTTCACAATTTCCGTGGGCTGCCCATTCTAATGCTTGACAACCCTTTCAGTGAAGAAATTGTTCCCAGTATCCAATCTAAATCTCTCCTGATGAAATGTGAGGCATTTTCCTCTTGTTCTCTAGCTTATTACTTGTGAGAAGGGACCAACATTCCCCTCCTTTCAGGTAGTTAGTTGTACAGAGTGATAAGATCTCCTCTGAGCCTCCTTTTTTCCAGGCTAAACACCCCCAGCTTCCTCAACTGCTCCAGTTATATAGTTACCCAGTTCACATAAGACCCTTCACAAGACTCTTTTGCTCCAGACCCTTCACCGGTTTCATCATGCCCTCACTACTCTGTCTGAGTCACAACAGTGATTTAATTTTGTCCCACCACCTCCCAAGGTGTCATTTGGGCTAGGAGCTGGCAATCTGAACAGTAAATCCAGATAGGCAGAAATGGGCCACATCAGGGTACAGCACTCTGTGAGGCAGCTACTGTGGCCAGGTGTGCTGGCAGCAGTGCACACTGCTCCCACTGTGTTCTGGATTAAGACTTCAATGTCTTGATGGGGTATTATGTACTTTTTATTACCAGCATCATCTTATATACCACCAAAGCTGGTATTTAATTTAGAACACTTTTATTCAGAGATATTTAACCACAGAGTATCTCAATCTGGAGGTGTGGGAAAAGAGATCATTCAAAATTTCTTTAATTTTTTTCTTTTCTGGTTATTTTCAGCAGTCCTCTATTCAAAATAACTTGGAGCTATGCATAAAGGCTGATTATAAAACCTATCTAGGGGATTGAGTCACACAGCTGTGCATTTAAATGTCCTTAAGCATGTTTCAACAGTCTCAAATACATGATGCTAAATTGGAGATGGGATTTTTGGATTAGAGATGGTGAAATGGTAGAGGGAGGAACAAGGTTAGAAACTAAGTGAAAGTGTGACTTCTGCATAGGGCTGTGAGGTTTCATCAGGAATGCTGGCTTGGAGGAAGGATCTCCTTGGCCTGAGAAAACCAAAGAGCACAAACTGCACCAAGCTCTGTGAAACTCCCCGAGATATGTGCACTAGGACAGCAGCACCACTACTAAAAAAAGTATTTTGCACCTGAGGAATTCAGAGTTTGATAATTTAATACCTTTGGAAAAACCTGCAGATGGCATGCTCTGCTTGAAAGAGCTGCTGTGACCTGCAGGAACACAGCTGAGACCCAGACCTTCATGATTAAGCTGAAACCAATACAGCAGAGCTACCTTTTCTCCCTGAGACCCAGGCTCAGAACTTTGCCAGATTATTTTGACATATTTTCTCCACCCTGAGGATTTTAACTTTATTTTTGACAATACCTTTTAGCTTGGAAACAATGTTGACTTTCTCTGCAGACTCTTGCCAGAAAAAAAAGAGGGAGAAATAAAAAGAGTTCATTTCCAGACACTTGAGAGTATTGGAAATGTTCAGGAGCTGAAGTAAATGCAAGGCATCAGCTGATAAGTGGGAGGCTTAAATGTTAAAAATCTCAAGGTAGCAAGACAATGATTTGAAAAGGCCTTCTTTCTTCCGATTACTACAGAGAAAGGATGATATTACAGTGAACCTTGTTAAAATGGAATATTCCCAACAGAGAATAATTGATGTTAGTGCTACTGTCAAACTGAAGATCTGAAAGGGACTAATTACATTTTCTACTAGGAATAACTTTCTATTGTGTCACTGCTTCGATACCTGAGCAATTCCATTAATCTCAAACATCTGAATCCCAGATCCTCTGCCTATTTTCTGCTGGGAAACAGCAAAACCAGCACTACCTAAGCAACAGTGGTCGAATTTGATGCCCTTAGATAAGAAGAACACATAAAAATATTCTACACAGTCTTTAATAGCTCATTCTAAGGAACATTCAGGTAGAAGAAAGCAAGCATCCGTGAAGCAGGGTGTCTATTAGTGGTTGCTGGTTTGGCTATTCACTGCTGGGACAGGGAGCAAGGGGTCCTATACCCACACTCCTGTGTGGGGCTTTGGGGACATGCACTGGGCTTAAAAATGGGAGCTCAGAGGCTCTGCTTGTTAGCGGGAAATTTCTCTCCCCTCCTGTCTCACTAGCTCATGACAGGGCCAATGTGCTCTCCCGCTAACTTCACATGGCTTCTATCCATGTTTCTGTTTGGTCCTGGCTCCTAGTCTAAAGGAAAGCAGTTGACTGCCTCCCTTGAGTGTCTTTACCTGTTAAGTCCAAGGGAGGTGCGTATGCTCAGCTGTTGGAGAGGGCACATCAAGAGAAACATCACCTTGTGTTTCAAGACAAAGCATCGGCTAGAATTGAAGGACACTAGCACATCATCTACACAACTACAGCAGCTCTGAAGTGCTCCAGCAATATTCCCTCACTCAAGTGTTCAACCTGCTCCTGAGTGCTTCTTTGTGGTAGTGTGCACATTCCCTGACTATGCTGCAAAGAACGAGAGAGAAACTGGATGAGCAGTTTTCAGACAGCTTGCTGGAAGTGCCTCCTCTCACCATGGCCAGGCTGTGAGGACCAGTTCCCTCCCACTGGGCATGAGTGGTGCTGCTGCCTGCCTGCGAACAGCGACCAGGAGTCACGGGACTAGGGGAAATCGAAGAAAAAACCCAACACTTGAGGAATACTGGGATGGTTGAAAGTCTCACCAAAGTCAGAATTCTGAAAAGGCTGAAGAAAACCAGAACTGACTGAGTTCCGTGCAGTCTATATGAACATCTTGGAAAGATGATGCATTGAGAAACCTCAAGAATAGAAGAACCAGAGGGTTGGTCCAACTGAAGTTTACCAGCAGGATTTCTCCTTCAACCAAACCCAGGCCCTTTCCTTCGGGAGTCCCAGAAGAAGTATATAAAATAGCAATACTTTCTAGTAATTGGAGTATCGGCTATTTAAAAAAATGCTGATGTTAAATATATCTCACTTCTGAGGACATTAACAGAGTTTGCAGGGGCCATTAAAAGAACAGAGCTCACTTTTGATCCCCCATCAAAACCCATAAGTTATGGTTTTCTTCTTAGCTAGGTTATGTTTGGAACAAAAGATGTCAGAAAAATGCAAGGGTTTTTTGAGTCATAGGAAGTAGTTTTATTTGCCTGGATGACATTGGTTTAAAGAAAGAGTCTACAAGTGAAGGTGTAGAGGTGTCTACATAATCAGAGGCATTCTGGTTCTTTCCAAAGGTTCTGGCTGCATCCACAGCCACATGTGAATTCAGTGCAAAGGATAATGCAACCAGGGATAAATGCTGGCACAAAGGGGTTAACACTGGAGGTTAACTAGAAGTAGGTGATGCATCAACACATCTGCCAAAATTGAACATGAAGGATAGAAAGTGTGCTGGAAATTGCTTCAAGAGAAATTTATACCTAAATAAGCTGACAAAATCAGCAATTTGGGGCACCATTTTTTAGCACATTTGACAGGCTTGTAACAGAAATTGAATACCATTTTTGAGGGACTGACTGTATTAGGTAAAGAGACATAATTTTTGAGACCTATTAATAATCAGTTGTCCAGCGACATTTCTGAAGGCAACGTTGATTCCGCAAGAAGCACTGACTATCTAAATATCTCCAATGACTGCCTAGATCCCTTTGCATTGATCCTTCAGTGCAGGAATGCAAGGAACCACCAGGGAATTTTTGATAATTTAACTCCATCATTTTAGGCATGGCTAGATGACCAGAATGTGGCAATTATCAGTGGACATAACTTGCTTTTCTTACCATCATCTTGCTGGTAATCGCTGCCCAAGGTCTACTTTTACATACATTGGACACTTCAAGCTCCTTTCAACCCTCTAACATCCTTTCATTACCCACCCTCACCTGGCCTTTATCTGCCAAAAACCATTCTAGCATAAGTGAAAATTCAGACTGGTTGATTTTCAGAATGATTTTCATGATCATGCAGAGTCACTCAGCCTTGTATTGCACAAAGTTTGAACCACACGTGCAAGATTTCATGCCTCATGGAACAGCTTAAAAGTGCACTATCTAAAATGGCCCAAAATGAGATCAGTGTTGATACTGCTGTACTGGATAGTGAAATTGTTTAAAGGTTGTTACATTAAAAGTTCCATTAAGATATTTGTTGGGTTTTTATACCTAAAATACTAAAAATAAAATTACCATGCTTTCCTGCTGATAGCAACATTTTAAAACCATTATTTTATAAGCCAGTCTCAGAGAAAAAACATTTTTCTGAAAATAAACCATGGTATCATCAGTATCATGAATTAAACACAGAGAGAAGAGAGATATTACATGTATCCAAAATATAATTTCTGAAAGAAATATATCTTTTTTCCACCCCTCTTGAATAATGCCCATTGTGTGCCTGGTTAGAAAGCAATAGCTTGGTTATGAAATAATGGAAATTTTATCCCTGAAAATGCCACCCGCATATTAAAATCATCACACAGCTCACAGTGTGCTGTCTGCAAGATTCTGGGCTATAAATCTATCAGTAAATAAGGTCTATTTTACTGTGTCTCTTAATGTTAGGTGAATTTCTTATTAAATGGCTGACTAGAATGTGCTATACATAAAAAAGAGAAGATCAAATTAAGCTGTGCTGTAAAAATTAAACCACAAGATGAGACAAATTCTAGCCTTTGCATTTTTAACCTACGTTTACATTTTCCATTCCAAGTTCAAGCCCCAGAGCCTGTGTGGTAGCAGCTCTAGAGCTTGCTTCTGGCAGTGGTGCATCTGGAGGTCCCAGGGCACAGCTGCACAGCAGGGAGAGCCATGAACATTTTAAGGAACATGCCTGTAGGTGTTTACAGGAATGTTCCTGTATGGGGCTGATCAGTGACACGGGAGCTGGTCACACCTGGAGTACCCGAAAAGCACAGGAGGTGGATGCAACTCAGTGTCATTCACTTGTGGGANTCGGGGCTCTCTCCATAATTTGACTCTGGATGCTCTGGAACCACTCTTTCAATCCACGTTTTGATCCCAATCCTCCTCTGATGCCTACACAGAATCACTGGCAAGGGATGGTCAGGGTGAATACAGACAGGGATCAATGGGATACTTGTCCCCTGGACACAAGCCTTACTGAATGGTGTTGAGTGTGGCCAGCAGATGGTGATGATTGCCAGCTCACTCTGCCCATGAGGAAAAGCTACAGGACCATTTTAAATGTGACAGCCTGGATCTCATATACAGGGTATGCAGAAGCTCCTTCATATATGAATATCTTGGGGAAGAGCCCACACTTGGATCTAGTCACACCTTCTGAATTCCCCAAACTATACAGGAGCCTGGATAACAGAATTTTACCTTGGAAAACTTCCTCCACAACCAAAGAATAAAGCAAGAAAAGCTTAAGAAAAGTTAAATGTGTTAACATGGTGTGGAAGACATTTAAGTAATGTTTTCTTCCCTATCTGATTATATATTAAAAATTCATTTATGTGCTCAGCAGTTCCCAGACCTCTATTGACTCCAGCGGACATCACAGCGCCTAAGGGATATGGACAAAACCCCAAAGCATGAGCAGTGAATTTGTAGAGATAGCAGGGACTCAAGAAAATTGGCAGGATTTTTTTCTTCCAATATACTGCTGCGACTGGGCCAAGTCCCTACTTCTCCCCTGGCCCTGGTGTCTGGATCTGCCCATACTCTAGATTTAAGCTTTCCTGGTAATGCTAAGTGGTGCCTTAGCATGAGCCTCAAGCTCATCTCCCTCCCTGAGCTTGGATGTCCCTAAGGCTTGTCCAGGATGTTCTCACTTGTTTTTCTGGCTGCTCTTCATCAGCATTGGGCAGGGTTCTCTGCTAGCACTTTTTAACAGGAACAGTTAGCAGAAACTGAAGAATTGTAAGTTTCCAAACATCCATGCTGTGCTTTTTGACAGCAAGTGAAAACAGTTTACAAATACCTCCACCAGTAAACCCCAGTATATTTATCACCCACCCACATATCAAACTTGCCTAAAAGCAAGCTGTGCTTCAGTCTCTAGTATATCTAGTTTTCTTTATATGTTTTTTCCTCCTCTATGAAATATGACAAGTATTCTCCTTTTTCCTTTCTGCGTGTGTTTTTTTTTTTTTTAAGTGAAGCGTCTGCAAACACTTCTATTATCAAATACTTGTAAAACAAGCAAGCTTTACTTTTGTATGATATGTATTTACTTTTAGGAGCTTAGTATGTATGTTTAATCATAAGTCAGAGCTTAAAACCAACAGTGACTGAAAACTTGATATTTTGACACTAAATACTGTAGCCTTTCCAAAGAGACAACTGGACTACACTAAGTCATTAAGTGTCAATTTCCATTTAATATGATAAGGTTTTAGAGCATATTTGACACAATTACTGTTCATAAATGATTTCTCCATTTTTTGTGTCTTTCACAGGCACTTCTGCAGCTACCAGGGAGAAGAAAAAGTCTCTGCTTCAAACTCCCCAGGACAGAGATCAACTAAGAGGCTAAATGCAGGGCTCGTTTCACTTCTTTAACAATAACAACAACAACAACAATAATAATAATAATAAATTCTGTGTAGAAATTTCCCTGCTTTCTTGTTCCAAACTTCTCCACAGGTAGGAGCAACTAGGACTGTAACCGTTGCACCCAAACAGCATTTTGGACCCCTCAGATCTCAAAGAGGCTCAGTCAGGCAGCACAGTCCCATCATAGAAAGTCTTCTCCAAGCACAAATTGTAAGGAGCTTAGATAACTACTACTTTTCATACTATAATAAGAGTTTATTACTATTTCTTACTAGCCTTTTTTTGTTTATTTTCTTTTTATTGTTCTCCCCTGTAAGAGGGGGGGCTTTTTCTTCTGTGCCCATACGTTACCTGACAACTGGAAAATATCCAAAAAAGGAGACCAGAGGCTCCTTAATAGCAAAAGACCCAAATAGCTAACGAGACCTCCCTCAGCCCTTCCTTGTGTCCAACAGGTGAATTTTTTGAGGGCCCATGGGAGGAATTTCAATATGGACAAGATGATTGCCGTTTTTCAGAGGAATACTCTGTGTTTTAATATCCCTGAAAGCTCTCCTAAGGCTCAGCAAACAGCTGCTGTATGAAATGCAGCCCAGAGAAAGGCTCATATACACATACAGCAGGAAAGTGCAATTGTAACTCAGGTGAATATTCTATTAATACCAGCCCCAAATGCACAATTTGTCCAATTATTCAGGAATTTCAGGTCTTTGTTTCAGTCCAGTGAACAAAACTAGTGATAATCTGAGGTCTTAATTCAAGAAGATAATGCACATCATAATTTGATTTTTAGCTGTCTCCACACTGAATTTCACCCTCACACTGTGCAAAGCAGTTTTATCAAATATTTACCACCCGGCAAGACCACTTGCCTGCTTTCTGCTGGCCTATGAAATATAACAGCTAGAAAGGCATTAGTTTCACCAGGAAGAGAAAGGTGGGTACTTGACTGTCGCAACTCAGGGGAACACAAATTGTATGGAAAACTACCTGAGCAGTAACAGCTTACACAGCAAGCGTTGTCAGACAGAAGTGGCGTCTGACAAGCTGGGTGCAAGCGTGTACCCAGCTGGGCCACTTTACTCTGGTCAGACTGTTCTGACCCTAACAAGTTTGGCAGAATCATTTGGAAAATATCTAATAAATGAAACTTGTGTGCCTGCTGTGCCTGCTTGTAACCCATTTCAGACCTCATTCACTTTCCAAACTGGATGCTAACTACTAACCTATTCCAGCAATTTAAAAAGCACTTTGTTTCAATGTCCTTTAATAAAATGTGATTGTAAATAGATAAAAATGAAGATATTTGCTGTATAAACGTGTGAATCGTGCCTGTGTATTATGATCACCCACACTCATGATAGGGTCCTGCTTGGCAGCCAACTTAGGTTTTGCACCTTTAGATATTTTGGGATATGAAGATAAGACACAACATAGATACAGCTTTGCTAAGTTCCAAGTATTTCCCCTCATGCAGAACTTCACACATACGAGAAGTACTACTAGTCAAAAGCATTACTGCAAGAACAGAGTGGTGTTGATAAGAAGCTGTCCAGTTTAAAATTACAGTATTAATTTGACTGGCAGTCATTGTGTGTTTGTAAATCAGGACAACATACTTACAGCTCAACAATCTAAAAGACTCTCTCTACGAGAAAATGGAAAGATTTTCACCAAGAAAACACTTGAAGCAAGGCACTGAACATTCAATTCTGTGAAACATGGAATAGTGGAATTATCCTGGTAATTTACATGTGAGCTCTGAGTCAGTGCTTTCAGGCAGGGAATAATTCCACATATGCATCTCTAATGAAACAGGATCATAAATCTTTCTGAATGGTGCTTTTCAGTTTATATGCTTGGCTTCAAATTTGTCTCCTACAGGAAAGGCACTGGAAGGCAGAAGCAGCACAGGGTCCAGCCCATGAGACACAGTTCAAGAGAGCATTTTGCTATGTGGGACTCCATTTGCATGCTCTTATTGTATGCTCTATCTTACCCATTTGAAATGGGTATTTAGATGAGTATTTGTAATGGGTATTAAAAAAAAAAGAAAAGAAAAGAAAAAAAAAGGACAAAAGAGCAGAACAGCAGGGCAGGTAGCAATTGCTGTCTGGGGTAGCAGATAGCCTGGCCTGCTTGATTATAAGAAAGAAACAAAAAAAGTAAACCAGAACCACTAAAACCTTAATAGGAATATCTGTCTAATTTAGCTGGTGGGGAGGAATACATTGATCTCAAAGTAAATAAATGTAGAGGTCTATATCTTGCCTTTTTGTGCTGCTTATGCTATAAGCCAAAATCTTTCCAAACAGATTAAAAAAAGGGGTGGATCTGGACCTAGTCAGTGTATTTGGGCCCTGGACTGAAAGTCAAAAATTGTAAGATACTGCCACAGTACAGGTAGCTGCAAAAACACTCAGAGGCAAAAAGAGCGTGTCTGGAGAGACAGGAAATAGTCAAGGGCTCAGGTAGCCCATGCTGGGACTGGGGGCTGTCCATCCTGGAGAAGTGGATGTGTGTTGCTCCCCTCCTCTGAAAGGCTCTGCCAAAGAGATGCCACTTCATCTGAAATGTGGGCTCAGGAAAGGCATCTTTCCTGGCCTTCCTTGACTTCTAGTTCTTAAAAGAGCATAAATTGGTAAATCAACCAGCAGCATAATTAGAAGCTGTCAGCATGATATTCCTCGAGGATATCCAAACTTGGAAAGTCTTGCAGGGAAAAAGGGATAATTCTGCAAGTGCGGTTTTAAAGGTCTCAGTGCATCCTGTTCCCTGTCAGGCTGAAGCTATGGCATTTGGACAGAAGTGTAAAAGAGCAGGGTTTCCAGTGGTAGTAACCAAGTAACAATGCTGGGGACAGGCAATATGCTGCCCCCCAAACATTTGAAATTGTATTTGATGAGCCGCTGATATGGTACCACTGCGTATATTTTGACAGTGCTGCAGAGAATGAATGATGGCTTGGGTGCTACCAAAAACTCCTTCATTTTTACAATCCCAGATAGATCCCTGGGAGAACATGAGTGGCTCTTAAAGGCAATTTTGTTATGAGCTTCTGCAACAAACAAATACTTGATTTGCCTGCTCCCAAAAGAGACGTCCCTTTGTGTCTTTCTGCAAGAATGGGGCTGAGCATGAAGAAGCTGTACCCCATGTCCCCCACGCCCTTTGGGAAGTGCCCAGCAATGGCTGCTTATGGGTGACGGAGAAGGAAACTCTGGCAACATGGACGGTGTCCAGAGCAGAGGCAGGAGTGGACATGTCCCCCGTGCCCAGCAGTCAGGTGGTGAGGCGTTTCCCTGCAGGTCCAGAGAGAGCAGGCAGACCGTGTATTGCCAAGAAGCTGCCAGCTGGGCAAAAGGATCCAGGCAGCAAAGACAACAGAGGGAAATTTGGCATTTAGAAAGCCCCGTGCAGCAACCACACCTTTGGCAACTGCCATTTGTAAGATTAAGCCTTGTCTTCAACAGAGTGGCCTTACTTTCAGCATTTTGGCTCCTTGTTCCCATTCTGGATTTGAGGAAACAGTAAGGAAAAGGGTAGTTCCTTGTGAGCAGAGGAGTTAGATGTTGGGGCTGATGAGTTTGCTTATTGAGTTTCTAAGTAATTTAGAGGCCCAAACTGTTTTGCCCAATATGACTTTGCTGTCTGTGGGACTAAAGAGAAATACCCCTTTGTAGGAGTAGCTCCCTGTTACAAAAGCACCCTTGCCAAGTCCTACCCAAGCCCGGGATACTAAGGATATGCCCTATGACTCTTTCAGGGTATTTCCTTGCCCCGGTAGAGTACAACCAGCGCTTCCCTACGGGAAGTTTCTCAGCAGTCCAATACCATGGTTACAGGGGGGCTTGAGTCCATGCTGGCTGCACAGGGAGCAGGTAGCTCCCTTCCTTTTGGAGCAGACTTACAAATCTGGAGGCTACAAGCACGCCCTGCTTCAGTTCACTCTTGAGGTTAAAGAGCCTGATTAATCTCCCTCAGATCATGTTGTTAAGCCCTTCCTTCCCTGCATCCTCACCAGGTGATTCACAACTGTGTCCTGAGTGGCAGGCTCCTTCAGCCAAGACCCCACCAACATCAAGCTGTGGGACCAAATCCCACCACGTATTTTGTAGGGTGCAATCCTCCTTGTGCAGCACTGTGGAAGGTCTAGCTTCCTCTCAGCACTGCATTTATAACTAGTAGAAATGCTACCAGGCAAGCTTCTTCCCATACTACATTTGTGCAGCAGATTATTCCCAGATCAGCATGATGCTCCCTACGTGGTCTTCCTGAACTCACTTTACAGATCACTTGTCTACTTCACCTCAGCTGCATTCAAATTCTGACCTCATCTGCACCTGCTGAGCTTCCACCACAGTGACCTCCACAGACCCCACAATTGTTACTGCCAGGACTGTCAAAAGCACAAAATTATCTGTGTAAAAAGGTTTAGAAGGGCTAATCCACCAGCTGTTTGCAAAAGTAAAATCTTGGGCAGGTATTTCATTTTGCGCAAGTCAAATGCAGTTGAGAGGGCTTTCATAAACAGACATATTTACATGAGCACGCAGAGAAATAGGTGCTTGCCTTTTTAATACACTAGTCACTTTGCAAAGGAGACCCAGAGAAATACTTTCAGTCAAGTTGTGCCAGGGATTAGTTTGACAGACTTAATGTAATTAGATGGAGATGAGTTTGGCCTGGTGACTTTTTTCTTTCTCCTGGTGTACTCCACGTGTTTGACCAATGACTCTCCAAATAGCTTTCAACTGATTTAGGACTTTTCTTGCTATTTGTGTTGAGAATTTTTTTCTCCCTTTTTAATACATGACACTGCTTCCTTTGTGTCCTGGAAGAGATCCTTATGTCTTAAACATATAATTCTTACAGGGAGGTTATGCTAAATCCAAACCCCTCAGTCAGAAAAGGGCTGCTGCCTGTTTCCTCTTGGCTTTCTAATGCAACTGCCAGCAAGGGACACCAGGATTTCAGCAGAAATACCAAGACCAGGGAAACATGAATTTCAAAGCTGACATCCACTGTCTTTAGGTGACCACTTGATGAAGCTGGTAGGTTTTACAGAAAAAGAAAAGAACTTGAAAAACTGCCCCCAACAACAACAAAGACACATTACCAACAGCAACAGGCTAAAGCTCAGAGCAGCAAAACCAACACTACCTCTGTCTGTACACTCCTGAAGTTGTTAAACAACAATACAAGCAAACATACATCTTAACTTTATTAAGGCTCTTAAGACAGGCATGTTTATCTGCATCCTGAAAAGAATGGGAAGATACCCAATGATATAGATTATCTGAGTATGCACAGGACTTTGCCAATAGAGGAAAAACGGGACAGTTAAGTACAATTTTCTCTAATCTCGTAGGAATCCAAGAGTACCTCGCAGAAGAACCAATCTATTTAGAAATAAATGCTACTCTTTGGACATCTTAGTTATATAACGTTGTCTTTTTTTCATGCTGGCAAGTGCTCTTGTTCCTGAAAATTGTCTGTGTATCTGGTGCCTCAGTCTATGCCCTAGGTGCTTATAAATTAATTAGAGATCATAGTTTTAACAAAGAAGAGATTTTCCATGCGCTTGTATTTTTTAGATAGGGCAGATCCTGAGAAAGGTGCCCTCCCAAGCCCCAAAGTTTGAGAGATGACTGAAATGCAAAGGTAGGCTGAAGCCAATCCATGATCATGGAGGGTTACTGGCTCTTAGGAGATTGCAATCTGCATTTCAAGACAGCCAAGAGCAGCTCATTCTACACTTAGAGACCTCCTAAAAAACCCTGGGAAAAATCCACAGGGCTGGTTATTATCTAGTTTGTTTGCAGAGAGGCTGACAATGCTGTTTAGTCCATGTTTTCCCTGATTTGGTCTGCCTTGAACTTTTGAATGACTGTGATTCATGCGACTGAATACTTCAATGAACAGTACTTAAGCCCTGGTTTGGGGAATCACAGAAGCACATTTGCCTTCAGCCTCGCCTTTAGCTTATGAGTAATTCCACTGAAGCTCATGGTATGTATGCCCTCACTTGAATTTAACAAGCATTTTGCTGGGTTGATGCTATTTTTACATGTCTTTCTATGGGAAAGTAATGCATCATTAGAGGTGCAGATTTGGTGGGTTTTTCCTTTTTTTTTTTAACTTAGAGCCCCAGTTTTTTGAGTGTATGATCCCATGACAATTCCAATCCTTTGAAACTGAACATTTCAGAATTTTTTCTGTAAGATTCCCAACCATGAGGAAATAACGAAACACAGATTAAATGCTTTGTGCTCTTAATAGCATGTTATTTAGTTGCCGTGGACCCAAACTTGGAGTGTAAGGTTGGTTACAAACAATAAAATGAACTATCCCTCGTCTCTGCTCACCATCTCTCTAGATACTGAAGGACTGTCCAGCCTGTAGCCAAATGAGGGTCTCGATTCCACCTGCTGCTCGTTGTGAGTCACAGGGACTATCAGGTAGGTGGACAGTTCAACACCTGCATTTCATGCCCCCGGAGGTCCATTCCTGAAGCAAGGAATACAGTCTACCTCGTACAGTGCTGAGAACAACTATTGTCACATCCTGCGCATAATTTCACCATTCAGCCCACACTCAGGTGTGAGAAAGCAAGGGGAGAGCACTGACCTTTTCACCTATTGAGAGGTACTTTAGAGAGGACCTCACAGCACCACGAATAGAGATTGGGGATGCCCGGAGAACCCCGGAGAGCACGCTGCTTACCGGGACCGCGGGAGCGCCGGGCGCCGCGGGAGAGCCGCGCTGGGTGGGGTACGCCCGCCGCTCCCCCCCAGTCCTCGGCAGAGCCCCGCGGCCCTCAAGGAGCCCTCCGGGACCCCGCCTCAAAGCTCACGAAGGAAAACTCCACGGTTCACAGAGAAACCATCGGGCAGTATCCTGCCGCCCGCCCGCCGCTGTGAGGGGATCGCAGCCGGTCCCCTCGAGGCAGCAGCGGGGGATGGCAGACGAGACGCCCCGCACACTCCCGCAGCTCCCTACGACCTCCGCACGGCCCCGTTCCTCCTCCCGCCGTCCCCAGCCCCGGGCGCTCACCTGAGCTCCGGCGGCTGCGGCTCCTCTTGCCCCTGGTGGGGGTCTCCGCCGCGGGGAGGGGGCCGAGCTCCGCCGCCTCCCCGCAGCGCGGCAGCCGCCAAGTGCCGCGCTGCCCCCGGCACCGGGATTTATCGGCGGCAGCGGGCGGGGTGGGGGGAAACGCCGTGCGGAGCCACTTCGGGGCGCGCCGCGACCGCGGGCAGCGCCTCTGCCTTCCCGCCCCCCTGGGCGGGGGGAGCCGCCGGGGTCGCGCCGAGGGGAGGGGACGGGCGGGGGAGGACGAGGACGAAGACGAGGACGAGGATGAGGACGAGGATGAGGATGAGGATGAGGATGCAGCGGCTCCGNGTGCGGAGCGGGCGGACCCTGCCCCGGGCCCGGCTGCCGCCGCTCTGGCCAAGCCGCCGGCACTCCTCCCCTGCGCGGCTGCTGCCGCTGCTCAGGCACGGCCGTGGCCGCTCCTGGGCCCGTGCCGGAGGCGCTGTGGTTGCCCTGTCGGGGCCTGGGGCTGCTGCAGCTGCCGCCCTGCCCGGAGCCCAGCTGCGGCGCTGGATCGGCCCGCTCCCGGCTGGAGCTCAGCCCGCCCTGGTGCGGGCAGCCGCACGGAGAGAGGTGTGTCGGCGGGCAGCGCGCTTCCGAGGGCTGGTACCTGATGCGGGGACTGTCTGGGAACCGGGAGAGCCTGCTCGGGGCTTGACCGCTCTTCGCAGTCCCGTCCCTGACCACCCGGTGCTGACCGACGCGGGAGATGCGCTCCTGGAGCAGGCGGGGCTGGAGTGAGAACCATGTGGGCTTGCCAGCGTGTTTTGGGATTGTAATGTTGCGTCCACGCTGTCTGAACACACGGTTGTGGAGTTGCTGAGTTTAGCAATGTAAACACTGTATAGAGCAATAGATACCCTACGGAAGTACCGTAGAGAGAGTTTAGAGGCCATCTGTGACTAAAAATCAAGTAGTTGTTCTCTGAGAATGTCATAATCTCTACTAGTAACGTTAACTTCATCAAATGCAACTTTGATGCTATATTTTCTACCAGAATAGGTAGGGTGGAAGCTTCCCCACCTACCAAATAATTTGGATAAAAATCCCACAGGAGAGTCTTAAAAGGCTTTTCTAAGGAAGGAAGGATGCCTGGGATGCAAGGAAAACAAGAAGTGAAGAATGGAAGTAGAAGAGCCTCTGCTTTGTTCTAATGAGGTTGTCACTAATCAGAAATGGTATTATTATGCACAGCTTTAGAAACTTGTGTTTTAATGTGGAGTGCTGGTTTAAAAATCTGCTCACTAACTCTGTTCCTGTCTCTCCCACTTTACCAAAGGGATAGAAAAATTAAAGAGATCTGTCCTGGTGCTTTCTGGTGTGATCAAGGAGAGCTCCATGATCTAAAATGAGAGTGGAAGATGGCATACGAAAAGAGTAATTTCTGGATCTCATTAATGATGTGCTAATACGCTTAGATTTTGAACAACAAAGGAATGAGATTCCCAAGCATTTTTTATTGTCATCAGTGCTGAATAAAATTTCTGTCTTGGACTTTCCGTAGAGTTTCTGACGTCTCTTACTTCTGTTTGGGCATTAGAGGAGGATGATAAGGCTGACATGTGTTTGTACATCAGCCATAACAGGGCCATAATCTTCAGCAGGGCCATCATCATGAGTAGTATTTATTTAGATATGTGCATGGCGGTAAAAACAACTTTCTGTCTGACTCCATTCTGACCTATGTCCCAGGCAGCGACTCCACGTTTCACCCATCTCCCTCTAACATACTGCAGCTACAGATAAAACAAACTTCCAGGAGCAGGAGGTGGCCGTATCAATCCCACATGGAGAGCCCTTCATCCGAGGTGCCAGACAATGAAAATACAGACTGAAAAATAAAAGCAATATTATGCAAAAATTAAGCACGGAAGGAAGGATTTTAACTGAGACAAAGTGTTCTCAATGAAAGGCACAAACATCAGTCACTCACAGCTGAATTATTCCAAGTTGATCGGAAGCTGGGTGGAGTGACAGCCCAGAAAGTTTCACATTAAGTCAATTAAATCCCATTATTCTTTAGATTTTAAAAACTAATTAAATTAATTTCATGTGACTGTGAAAGGAGCTGAAATGACTGCCAAAAACTGTTCTTGTGACAGGCTACAGAGGCAGCATTAGTCAGTAATTATGGCACCAGGCTGGTACTCAAGAGAGTTTTGTGTCTTATCTGCCCAGCTCTGAGTGGTGATAAGAAGACTCTTCAATTTCCACAAATACTGGGGACAAGTACTTGGCTTGCATGGTGGGGAGGAATCACCACAACTGGATCATCTCTAACTGCATCCCTGCAATACTCCTACAACCTGATCAGTGATTTCCTGGGCATATTTGTAGGTAAATGACGTAGAGCCTGCTGAGTTGTTTCCTTTCAGATACAGCAAATGTCTTGCTATGGTAAGGAACATGCCTTTCAGGCAAGACTTCATATGCATTCAGGTATGTGTGCATGCATCTGTTCAGCCTACCAAATTTCCATCATGTCAGAACTGTGGATGCTCAGGGAAAATTAGTGTGAGGCCGTCTTGTGAGCTAACCACAGTCTGCCTCACTTCAGTTCTGGATCATTCAGATACGACTGGTCATGCTGAGCCATGATGTCTTGGGCAGGAAACACCCAGCAGGGAATTGTGGGCTGGTTGCTATCTGCACACATTTATTTTTGTCTTTCTTTAATGTATTGCCCTTCTCCTTTCCTGATCCATTCTTTACATTTGGGTTGCTATTTCTTTCCTAGGTGATCATTGGACATGTCACCAGGTGCGTCTCTGCAGCGCTAGAAGGAGCCACCAGAGTGGCTATCAACAGTGAGCTCTGTAACTCCATCCCTTCTGTCTGCAGGGCTGGCTGCTCAAATGCTGATGCACTGCACATGGGATTCATCTGCCTTTAGCTTCTGACATTGTAAGTCAATCATCAGAGTGCAAGCGCATCACCTCAGGCTCTCTGTATAGCTAATGGAGAGAAATAGACACCTCCAGAAGGCAACTCATCTCATCCATCTTAGGCATCCTCTACGGGAAGATGAAATGAGCTGCCTTTTGGAGAGGCCCATTTTTCTCCGCCGAGTCAGAAGGGAGCCCAGGGTGACTTGCTTAGATAAAGAAGATTAACGTTTAGATATGTACAGTGAAGTGAAATGAATCTCACTTATTTTGAGTAATTCTGGTAGCCATGACCTAGTGGAGATTGAGAACCTCTTGAGATTTTTCTGCATATCTTATAAAATCCTAGCTGGGGGCAAATCTGAGCTGTTTTGCAGTTTTCTAACAAATAAAAGCAGTACTGATCAGTCAGGTTAATCCCAGGGCAGCAGGATGATGCTAATCTAGGAGGGAATAGAGAAATATTGTTCAAGCAGGTTCCAGAGGTGCCATTTTGTACTCCCACCCACTTGTCCATCTTTACGTGGTAGCTGGCTGCTCAGAACCAGGTGTGTACAGAACCACTCTTGCCTGTGCTAAAACAGGTTCTTGTTCAGCACTGGAGTGATTCCAAACCCATTTTAAGGGCTCTTGCAGCTCTCCCTGAAGCACCTTTGTGGGCTACGATGAGATGGTGTGAGAGACTCGCCAGACTCACCGCAGTCCTTTTTAGTCCTTTTCTCAAAGCTGCCTTTCTGAGCTCTGCATGACACCCTGCCATGTTACCTTCCTAAGGAGATCATTCCCTCTGAAAAGATGATCAGTTGTGCTGTCAATAACCAATAATCCACTGCATTGCAATTGCTTCTCATAAGCAAATTAGCAAAACAGCATCCTCATTTTATTTGGATTAACTACTGCAGTTAACAGTTGACAGATGATACCAAAAATACTGGTGTAAATAATGTATAATTTCACATGTGTTATTTTCACATAAATAATGTGTAATTTTTTTCATGTTTGAGCTTCTCAGAAATATTCTCAGGCTTATGTTTTTCATGGGTGGTCCCTGGCCATTAGTAGGACCCTGAGGTATAAACAAATGCTATTTCTGCAGGGAAAAGCAGAGCTGCCCTTTTTAAAAATGCTGTCCTAATAAATCTACTGAAATTCAGAACTTGTCAGAATCATACTCCTCAGCAAGAAGGAGTCAAGTTGTTGTTAGTTCACTGTTTTTCTCTGTTCCTTCCTTGTCTACATGTCAGCACTGCAGCCTCAGACAGCCTGGAGCTGTGATGTGCTGCTTGGTGCTGTCAGTGATGTCTCGCTCCAAGCAGAGCTACTGCAGTGTCAGCTCAGCAGCAAAGGCCAGTCTGGGAGCACGACCCAGAGGAAAGAGCACCAACCCACTCACATTCAGCAGACAAAGTGTTAATGTCTGTGGCGTGCTACGGACACAGCGTCTTCTGGCTCTGCTGTGCTGGGGCACAGTCTGTTTGTGACTTGTTTATTTGTACAGTGCTCAAAATCATCCTGTATTATGCGTGTGCCTTATCCGGGGTGTGTTCTTTCCGCCTCTCTCAGTGGCACTGGCAAATGTTCAGCAAATGTCCCCCTTACTCCATCATTCTCTCTCAGTTATTTTGCAGGCATATTTAGCAGGATGCTGTCTTGTAGCACCTCCCCAACCTCGGTAACTAGTTCTTGAGCAGGCAGTTCATTTACTGCTTACAGCTTGCATGGAATCTGCTCTGGTTAATGCTTTATCAATATCTTAATATGATATATCCTAACCAATACTCCACCAAGGCTGACGTTTGTCACAGGCTTTTGACTTGATTAGAGCCAGTCTGGCTGGCATTGTGCTCTACAGCATACAAGCTTCAACCCCCCTGAGTCTCACCTTCTGAGATGAGGTTTCTGCAAGGTGTCTGTCACACCCTGCCTCATCCTAGCTTCCCTGGGGCGATGGTGCTGCAGAGCCTTCATGCCAGGCACGGTGCACTGCCTGAGCACCCTTCTTCTTTCACAGGGCAGAATGCTCAGATCACCCAAAGATGCAGTGTGAAGATGCTGCATGTTGACTGAAGATCTTGTGTTCACTTCTGCTGGCTATTTTAGAGGGTTTCCTAGAAGAGATGGGAAGTTGGTGAACCATTATGTAAGTTTTCCTGGCATATATATTTGGAAGAAGATGTTAAAAAAGAAAAAGTAAACGTGGTTAAAGGGCTTTAAAACTCCATAAAATGTACCTTTGGTTTTGATTTTCAATGGTATACTCACTATTGGTACAGGAGTCGTTGTGGGCACCTTTCTGGGCTGGATAAAAAACCCAGTGTTGATTAAACTGTGATCAAACATGAAACACAGACTATTCTTGACAGAGAACTAAGTACTTCTTATTTAGATTCCACTTAATATTAATTATGAGATCTTATTTTTACTCTCAATAAAGTGAACAGAACAGGATGTCTGCTACAAATCCTTTGCTTATGACTATCCAGTCAATATTTAAACTCCAAGTTTGTTAAGAATTCATTCAAATTTCTATCAAAGTTATTTCGTGATTTTGTATGTATGGGGAGAGCCCAGTACAGAAGTCAGTATATCTGAACACATTCAGAATTTCTCTGCTAAAACAGGAGTACGCTGAAGCATGCAATTTAGTCCCTTATTGTACATTGACTGGATGATTTCCCCTGCTTTTATTTTTCAGTAATTTAGTGTTATTCTGGCAAACCACAAAGAAATGCACATAAATCATTTTCATATTTCTAGATAAGAAATTACTAACACAGTATCTTAAAACCTTGGAAGTCTGTATCTTCTCAGCTTAATAAAAAACATTTGCAGAGACATCAAGCAAATAATAGTCTTCTGTTATGATTCGAAACATGAACACATAGAAGTTATACAGAAAAGAAAAAATGTGGCTGACGTGGTGAAAAGCAAAATCAGTTTCACACTCAGCACTCAAAGCAGCTCATGTTTAAAGTTGTCTGTAGGCAACAGCTACTGTCGATAGAATCCTTACAAATAAAGTCATTGTGTTACTCTTTTCCCAAAGAACTACCTCAAACTTTGGCTTATTTTTGCTATCATATCCCACAGCAGTTCTTTAATTATATCTATCCCACTTCCTGAGGGTGTGCCTGTGATGACTGTAAATTTTATGACTGTGTTTTTATGTTGCTGCTGTAACTTTGGCTTAGGTTGTTGATAGCTGGGGAGGTTGTGTGGTTCTTAGCCTGACTGTAACGGGCATAGACCATTGATTTGGGATGCTGTTTGAAAACACTGCCATTGCTGATATCAAAGGATTAACTGGTGATGTTGAGGGGTGAAATATAGGGGAAGGGATAGTATGATCCTTTAATAGGGATGTGTCTCACTATGTGTTTAAAAGATGAAATGAAGGTGACACTCAATGGCTATAATTCTGTTTCAGTCTGACATTTGATATAGTTGCCTATGTTGGAAAAAGTCTTTTTAGGTACTTTCATGGCAAGAGTTTGAGTTGCACCCAAATCCTGCTGAAATTTGCTTAGAAAAAGAAAACTTGCTTAGTTTGAGGGTTTGTGGATCACACGCTTGGACCAAGTTGTGCAGAGACCATTTCTGTTCAGACACGCTACGTTCTATTCCTGCTCTTTCTGTAACAAATGCTTACGTAACATTTCACATTACCTAAAATACAGCAAAGGTGGCAATTCCCAGTTAGAGGGTCACTAAATTTCAGGGGTTTATCACCAAAAATTGAAGACATATTAGGATCTAACAGTGGAGAAAAATTTATGGGTCAAGGAGGTATACAGAGTTTTTGAGAATATGGGTGTTCTAATGTTTTTGAACAATGGCTGCAAGTAATCAAGCAATTAAATCCTTCCCATGCTTCCAGCTGGGATTGGTCAAATAAGTATTCCCACCATCATCAGATAATGCAGGAAGTTACTTACATGCTGCCATTTTGCTGTTCTTTACGATAGCACTGTTCCCCTTAGCTGAGCTGGCTCTTCTCTATAAACTTTCTGACATGACAGAGCCCAGCTTAGATACGTCTCTGTTAGGAATGGGGCTTTTTATGGATCATGTGTTTCTCGAGCACACGTGGAACATTAGCTTTGCACTGTGTGTGTTGCTGATGGCTGCCTGATTATCTGCATGGGCTACCAGGTGCGTCCCAGCTGCTGAGGGTTGTTGCCCAGTCAAAATGCCTGACAAGTTGACAGCTTTGTTTCTTTCTCATGGCCCTCATGTGATCAGTCTGTTTTACTCATGGCTATGGCTGGGGAATACAGAGAGTGTGTATGCAGGGCAGTGCAGCTGTGATGTTTTGCTTCTACAGACACAGAAATAGTGAATGGGCAATGGGTCAGCTCTATTCAGTAAGGGGGTCATGGTCCTGGAGCTACGAAACCATCTGAAGATGGTTCCCTCTGGAATCCCAGATTGCTCAGGAACAACTTTATGTGCCACTGTCTATGCCATTTGTATCTTTTATATGCCATTGCGAGGTCCTATTGTCCACCTCTGTGTGCACTTGTGCTATTCAATACAACACACAGGTAAGTGACACAGCCCAGGCATCCTTGTCACAAGAGACGCTGTGGGATCACAGAGGGAGAGACAGGTTTGTTTTCCTGCACATGTAACACCAGCACAGGCTCAAACCAAAAGGCATGGGTAGAACATTTCTCCATGTAACTCTGGAGATACTTCACACCCCGTCACTCCTCAGCAGTGTTTTCTTTGCCTAGTCTGCATTCCTTTAGGCTCAGCTCATTTAGCCTGTGATTATTTAGAGGAAGCAGGTGGAGAATTCCCAGTGAGAGGAATAATATAGATGGAAATGAACTTATCTGTGCAATCAGGCTAGCCTGTTTCAAGAGAATTCAAGCATGTATGTTTCATGGAAATTCCAGTTACCTGACACTCCATGCTCCTTGCATCTTCTACATATTTTAGTTGTTCCTTCCCCAACACTCCATCTATCTGCAGTGGAAATCAGTAATGACAGAGTATTATTGATCTGTCAGGCAGTATAGCGAACAGTATTTAAAACTCACTGTACAGGGTCCATTACATTTTAGTTTCCTACATTATTAGTCCTGTTTATTCCAATCTCCTCAAATCTTATGCCAGTCTGCTCCTTCTAGAGCCTACAACTTCCTCTCATTTCATTTTAATTCACACACTTCTGGTGGATAAAGATAACAGGGGTTCTGTTACCAACAAACAGAAGGACTGTAAGAAAAGCAAGATTTGTTTGGCACCTCTTTCACTAAAGTGTTGCCCTGTACATCTTTTGGGAGAAGCATTGCTCAGGCAAAGGTGAGCCATAAACAGGAACCCAGGTGCTATTTAAAACCATAGATGTCTTTCTCTGAATCTTTCCTTCTGAAAGCCAAATGGAGGACTGACTCAGGCTGCTATTGTCCTGCAGCACATTTCCATAATGGATCTAGATGCACAGTAGCACAACCTGACATTTCATTATTTTTAATAGTGCTGTTGCTGGAAGGAGCTGCTGATGTGAGTGCACATTCCAGCAGCAGACGGAGGTATTAATGTGGAATCACAGCAGCAAGTGCTGAAAGATGTGTGGCTGCGAGAAAAGGCAGTGCCACTTGACAGCATAGAGTACACAGAGTAAGATTCAATTACACAATATTTATAAGCCCATACTTTCTGTTTCAGGGGTGTGTAGCTGCAAAGAAGGGAGACTCCTGTATGAGCAGCAGCATGTACTTTACCAAGAAGAGGAAGGATTGGCCCTGTGTGTTTGGTCGTGTGCTGCAGCCTGGAGTTGCTCCCACTGTGCAAACTGCTGTTGTCAGCTTTTACAAGTGAAGGGAACATGTCCTTCATTCTATGGAGCAACAGTGTTTTTCTGGATTTATATGATTTCTTTTTTCCTTCCCACCCTAAGCTTTGCTGCTCTGCCCCAGCTGGGAGGAGGAACAGCTCTGCCCCTTTCCCTGCAGTGCTGCAGGGAACCATGGGGTTCTGGATGAGTGAGCAGCATTGGGGAGGACACTGCTGGGCACAACAGAGAACATGCTGGATGTGGCAGGTACCAGCACAGGCACCTGACACAAGCCACCGGTGATGCCCCAAGGGATGGCTGGGTTTTGCAGATGGTTGAGATGAGAGTTACCTGGGAAGTGGTTGAAATTCACAGGTAAGTGAAAGCGGAATTCTGGGGACTTTTTGGGAGCACAGCCTTGTAAGCCCTACAGCACCTCAGTCACACCATCAGTAAGTGTATATAAAGCTGAGCTTGCCTACATCAACTGCACCAGAAATACTAGATTTGGGTATGGATGTTGCAATGCGGGGACTGATGGGGAGGAGGAAATTCAGGCAGGGCTGTCAATCTGGGAGGAGATGGAAGGCTTCCCCAGTCCTGCAAAACACAGCTCATGCAGACATCGCCCAGGGAGGAAGAGATGTACCTGGCAGAGAGCCGGGAAGCCTCTAACAATAGGAGCTTTTGATGACCTTATGATCAGCATATCTGTGTCCCGATATTAGACGTCACAGGTCAGGGAGGAAATATCAAGACTTAGGAAGGATTTTATTCTATCCAAACACAAAGGAGGGAATTTGCAGACCCGAGGAGCAGCACTGTAGAGCTATCCCTTATGGCAAAGCCTCCATCACTTCTTTTCTCTGGGGGTCCAAAGATGCATTCCCAAGTTGTACATTGTTTAGCCACGCTGGTGTGAAGGAAAGGCATCCAGATGACAGCCAACATGGCTAACTTTAGTTCTCTGGGACATACGGGGCAGTGGGGATTACCAGGCACCACGGAAAATAGAGTATGTCCTCCCTTCCAAAAAGCATGTATTTCTACCTCAAAGCTTCGTCATTATTTGGTGAACAACAAAAATGTTGTTACCAACAAAGTGGCTTAAGCAGATCAAATTTTGCTATAGGTACATTTTCAGTGATGACTGACTGTAACAGGGAAAAATCAGCCAGAAAAATCCTGATGGCTTATCTCCAAAATATATTTAAAATATTTTCAATTCTTTTAAATGCTTTTCATTTTCCTTTACTGTGCTCTTTGGATGCAGTCAGGTAATCCCTCAGCAAACTCATAACTTGACCTTCTCCTAACACCACATACTGATACCAATATTGAGTTTTTATAGGAACATGAAAAGCAATTGATTAAATTTGGATAAATATATAGGAGGACTTTTTAAAGCCCAACTCTTGCTAGCACCTTTCTCATATTTAGGTGCCACCTGAGATAGACCAGTAGAAATGTCAAAACCCCTGGAATGAATTACATTACAGGAAGTTCAGTGCACTGCAAGGAAATTGGGAATATTTAATGACAATAAATTCCTCTGAGAAAGGACAAGATGGGTTGTATGAACAACCCAATCTATTTGTCACAGGTAAGCAAGTCATGAATAACAAATGGACTCTAATTTAGGAATGTAAATAGGGAGATGCCTGATTTGAGGCACTCAGGTCTAAATATTTTAGGCATCATTATATGAAAAAAGCAGGTAATTTTGTGCAGTTGTCTGGGCTCATAATGGGCCCTAGCTAAATCTAGTTTCCAATAGCAAGGCTTCAGGGGAGGTTTAATGATGCTGCAAATAGCAGCGCACAAAATGCTGTAACCATTTACTTTCTTTTAAGTTACAGCAGCGTTTTAACAACACCCCCACCTCCCTCCCCCCTCCACACACTTCTGCTCTTTGTTCAGATTTTTGTTATAAAAACACCAATTTAAGTCATCGGACTGCTCAGCTCAGACTTCCCATGTCCTGGGTGTTTGTGTGGAGCCCAATGACCCTCATCATGTCCTCTGGATCCCATCTCCTGCAGGGAAAGCAACAAGACTGCCTTGCTGGGGTGCTGCCTTGTGGTGTCAGAGCCCAGGGGGAATGGATGGCAGCATTTGGGGAACAAACCCTCAAACTATTTCTAAAATAAAATATGTCTCTCCTCATCTTCTCTGTTGTTGACAAAGGTATTGTAAACCCAAGCTTACCTTCTCTCCCTGCTCAACCAGATAGGAACGATAGGGAGTCTGGCTTTAGCCTTCTTTCTAGAAAAACAGTGAACAAATTACTCCTTATGTTGTGGGTGAAGGTGTTTGCCACTGCAGTGTGGTGCATCTTAAAGGCAAAGCTTGAAATGGAGTAAGTCCTTGGGTGAGAGCAAAGCAGAACATTTCAGAGACTGCAGCACAGCAGAGGAAGAAGTGAATGTGACTCTGCCGCTGTCTTTGGCCACTCTGACACTAATGCAGATGCACTGAATCTTCAGATCCACCCACAGATGTTTCACATTGCTTGCCTAAAAAAGAGCTGTTGTCAGAGAAAAGTGACTCCTGAGAACAAGTAACAGCAGGAGAACAGCGCTCTAAGGTGGTATTTGCCAAAGGAAAATATCTGAAGGTGGTCTGTACATACACACCTATCACAGTCATCAAAAAAGTAGAAATAATCCCCTCACACAATGACTTCTTCTTAGAAACTTGGAGTTCAGGCTTCATTTCCTTACCTGAATGTATTTTTTATTATTCCCAGAATTTGTTCCTTTTATACATTGTGTAAACAAGCACAGCTGATGAATAAATATGTTGGAGAGTTAGCATGGATAATTTTCTCTAGCATTACTGATGAAGTTCTGAATCTCTTTCACTTGCATGTGGGAACATGGTTGCAAATTATTTTCACCACACACATTTCAGCTCTGTCATAATGGCACAAAACATCTCTCAAGGAAACGGGAAACAAGTGAAAAACTTACTCAGCCAATTCAGCTTCTCCTTCTCCTTCTCCTTGCTTTTAACATGATGATTTGGTTGGAAAGACTGGCAGAAGGTGAATCAGAAGTAACTAAATTGCAGAGCAGTTTGGTGAATACAAGATACATGCAGAACAGTAATTAATTTCAAATTATATTTAGTTTGGATCAAAATGTAGAGATCATAGTAGAGGTCCTATATTGCAAGGGAAGAAAAGGAGTTTAGAAAGGTCATCATATCCATGGCAACATAGGAGGGAACTTTTCAACAGAGAAGCTGCTTGTCTAGCTGTTACAGCCTCAAGAGCAACAGGTACAGCATTTCTGGGGGCCTGCTGAGCAGCGGGTGAAGATGTTATTTTGGGAGGACCTTGGTCCCCTCAGATATGCTGAGTCTGTCCTCAGGAAACAGAAAGGAAGGGGAACGTCACAAATTGTGAGCAACACCCAAGCCCGCCTTGCCTGGCTCCTCCTAGCTCGCTGGTTGACATTCATAGCAAATGGTAGCTCCCCAAAATTCTGCTGACTCAGCTACCACCACAAGAACACACTGGTGTCCAGGGCTGACAAGTCTGGGAGTGTGGCCAGGCAAAAATAGCTGAAATACCTGAAGTCGGTGATAGAAGAGCAGTTGTCCCACAATAATCTATTGGATGCTTCCTGGGATCACGTGTGTAGCACTGCTTAGGAAATCAAAAATATATCACAATCATCTCCCAGCACCTAGTGCTGGAATATGTAAGCATAGTGTGGACGTGGATAATAAGTAAGGCTTGTCTCTATGACAGTCGGTATGGATTAGAGAAAGCTGCTTTGCTTTGGCAGCGTCACAGCTGTACCTCTGGAGTGAGATTAATAACTCACAGAGTCCAGAAGTACAGAATCAGCCTTCGACTCCATTCCTTCTGCCTGAAAGGGATGCACACAGCTCGGTAGTCAAATTTTGCTTGCCTTTGGGGTTCTGTGCACACCGGACCTGTACTTAATCATCTTTTGTCTCATCTACAAGAAAAAGGGGAGGACCTGGATAAAATCTAAGTGGAATCTCAGGTACTGGTTCAGATCTTCAGCTGAGCATAGGTACCCCTTTTGAGTCTGTGGGAGTGATTTCACTGCTATCTGCAAAGAAAAGAAACTGGGACAGCTGAGCAAAATTGTTTTGTTCACACTATGGTGTCTGAAGAAAGGAGAGCTTTTGCCATAATCCCAGTTTTTTCTTTTCCTGATAAATGTATAATTCCTGATAAAAAAATCTCAATCAAAGTGTTCTTCAAATGTGAACTCAGAAGACACTGATTGCCAAGATGTGTGAAGAGATTTTTTTTCTGACTGGCCTGCCCTTCCTCAACCTCTCTCTGCTGCTTCTTCTTGAACCTTCCTCAGTTCAGAAATGTTTCTACACTGGGACAGTTTCTCTGCAAGCTCTCTTCCTATCTTTCTGCACAAAGCTCTGCAAAGACATGGCACATATAGTTTTACTCCATGGAGACCAGTTTCTACTCTCCACCTGCAGCTGACAGCACCTGTACAGCCACTATCTTTATGCAGCAGAAATGGAGTTGCCCATCATCATACTTACACAAAAACTTGGTCTTTAGTTCATGGGTGAACCTGTAGAGCCTCTGCTCACAAGCACACTGAAGCCTGGGACAATCCCAAGCGATCTGGCATAACAGTGCTCAGAAATAGTTACAGCCTCTTGTTAGTGCTTGTAAAAAGTAAGAGAGATGCCTAGACAGCATGTGTGAATGGACAAAAAGGAGCAAGATGACAGTGCCATAGGAATTTTTTATCCCTTTGGCAGGTCACTTGGAGAGAGGTATTTCCCCAAAAAGTGTACGTGAACACCTCCAGGAGTGTGCAGAGGACTGTGGTGAGGCAGAGAGCTCCTTGGTGAAGAGACCGGACTGCAGCTGCTGTAGCTGTACTATAGCTGGTGGCAAACGCCCACAGGCCAGGAAAATGTCTCAGTTCACAGGCAAAATTTGTGTGCAAGTCTAGAGAAGAGACCCTGGGAGGATTGGTATGGAAGTCTTCAAGGAACGCACAAGTGCAAGGAGTTCTGAGGACTGAGCCCCAAATACTGAGTAGTGAGCCTTGGATTATGGATGCAGGAGATCAGAGATATGTTTTTTGCCAGCATCAAGAGAGAGAATCAGATGCTGGCATTTCCAGCTAGTTTAAGGTAATGCTAATTTTTCTGCTGGTATTTGTTATTGTCAATAACTTTGACACAATCTTGACCTCATCATAATATAGAAAGTAGGAAAAACCCCGAAAACTCAGAAAATTTTTTCAGGGCAGGAAACTCATTTGGTTAATGCTATAAAGATTCTCTAATACAACACAGCTCTACAGGAGGGACATTTAATTCCTCACAAATCTGGGTTTAAATTTGTACTTACACTGAATATGTATTAAATTAGCATTAAAAACAAATTTTAAAACCAAGCTAATACATCCTGTCATGTTTTATCTCACTACTGCAAATATATATTGAGATGTTATGATAAATGGCAGACTACTTATACCAGAAATAACAGTAAACCTTTAAGCAGAGCAATACAAATGATGCTGCTTTATTTAAAATTGGTAAATGGTTATATTTAGTTTTTAATGAAAATATTCTTCCATACATTTTCAATCTTTAGCACCATTTCATTTTGTCTACGGTGGTCAAGGAAATAATTACTTCAACTGGAGTCTAAATCTCCATGACTATACTGGTAATCAAAGATGACTTCTATTAATGCTTAAATGAGCTATTCTGCTAGAAATGAACTGCTAGTGATCTGCACTAATTGCAAAGTTGTTTTCACTTTGGGAATTAGATGGGATAAATGTTAGGTAGTTATGAACATCGGCCAGCTGGCTGGAGCTGTTTGTTCTGTGCAGGGTATTAGCTACAACAGCAAGACATCTACAATGCATGCAATTCAGCAAAGTGACAAGGTCCATTTAGAAGTGTGATTAAGCAGTGTTTATTCTCTTGTCTTTGCAGCCTGGAAATGACAGGTCACCTCAGGTCCAGCTGAAGAGCAAATCAGAGGTCATCTGAAAGAAAATGGGGGAAAACATCAAATAAAAGAACTACAGTCAACCTGAGGTGAAGACTTGCTCATCACTTCCCTGTATGCTGCCACTGCTGGGTTTGTGCTAGCCACCCTCATCCCTTTTCCTGTCAGTAGTAGGAAGGTATGGACTTGTCATTGGATAAAAGTTACTGCTGTAACTTGGTGGCTTCTGTGATATTTCTGGATAAGCCCAACAAAATAGAAAAAAAATATATCAGTCTTCATAGTCCTTTCTCTTATTATGTTTAAAGTGCTGATGATTTTTTTAGACTTCCATTCCAGCAAAGTATCATCCTTTCTCCGCTGCTAATAGTGATAAAGTGCAAAGGTGGAGCATCATGTGCCACTTGGGACATACAGCAGCTGGTGTTTCCAGGTGCTCCAAGAGAAAAAAAGTCCCCCTGCATTGCTGTTTGTTAAAGGGGGTGAAAGCCTACAGCATTTTAAATTAATCAGTAAAGAAGTCCTTAAGATTTTTACGGTGGGCTACAGAAGATGGCATGTGCTTCTTGTGTAAGCACACCACAGCAGTACCTCGATGCCAGTGGCTGAGAGCCTTTGGTGCAGCTGTGCTCTCTGCATTAGTCTGGATCAAAGCAATGACTGATTTCCATAGCGTCACAGGCATTGCAATCCTCCACCACCCCATCCTGCATACTGCCAGGGTGCTACCTCCCATCATCTGTGGGGAGATTACCCTGTGTGGTGCTGGGTGGCTGAATAACAGCAAGGCTCAGGCAGCCCCAGCTCCTGGAGATCACTCCTGGAATCCTTTTCCAATGGCACATGACCCAGTTGGCCTCCCAAAGCCCCATTTCCAGTAATCATCCCCTTGAATATTCCAGGAGCCACAGCCAATGGGAGACAAAATTTTGTGGGTTGTGCTCCAGCCTGTCAGGAGCTGCAGTACCTCCAGGGTAAAACAAATTCATGAAAAGTGAAGTCAGACTTTCAAAGGTTTAATGCAAAGTGGACAAGGTTTGGCATCCCCTGTGGCCAAGAGGTTCTTAATCTCTGCAATAAAAAGTTTTGCTTGCCTACCTTGAAAAGTCTTGAGGAAAATGTTTTGTTGTTCCTTCTATCACACAAGGCCTCCTGGCAAATCAGCACCCAGAAAACTGGAGGTTTACCCTTCACAACCTCATAAGAAAATCTCCAAATTCCGGATTTGGGCTCAGGTTTCACCGTACCTTCCACTGCTCCCTTTTTGACAGCACTCAGGCATCCTAATGATACCCATGGATATCACTGTGTCTTTCATGGTCTTGCTCAGAGTTTCTCCTGACCTCTGTATTTTTTTCCACAAATGGTGCTTGCACAGGATCCAACCTTGCTGCATCAAGACCCTTGCTCATAACACTCAGAACAAGAGAAAACCAGAGTAAAATAAAATGACAGTCCAAAGAACCTCAAGTAATCGAGTTTTTCTTTTCTTTCTCATAATATAATTTATCACCCAAGAATCATCATTTTCCCCTTGTTCTACCCCTGCATTTAGTAAAGACAAAGCTACACATTTTGGTAACACTCTGCTGACTTCCTGTGCACACTTTGTTACCATAGGAAAACTGGTGCTCTCTCTGAATATTTTCCTGAGTCTGAGGTGGTTTTTTTCCTGTGACTTATTGTCTATTCTTTTAAACAGTATATTAAACAACTTTATTTAAGCCACAGTAATGTTTTTTTTCTTTCTGGAAGTAAACATATTGCAGCAAGTACTACTGACTCCAAAGTCTTAAAATATTAGTGATATTTCATCCAGTTTTTCCTTTGACTTTCAGAAAGTTTGTTCTCATGA
>WAAG01087499.1:0-14937 GCA_013390105.1 Tichodroma muraria | reverse complement strand
ATCTGTTCTGTGTTCTGAACATGCGGAGTCTGACCTTTAGAAGAGTTGCTTTAACAGGGATATTCAGTGTAAATAAAATTCACTTCTGGCTCTCTGTTAAGGCCTGTTTGGTGTTTTTGGGTCGCATCTCCAGCAGGACAGGTATTCATTCTCACACATGCACTTCTGCCAGCCCTGGTGTTCAAATGGCTCTCTGGTTGTCAACATGCATGAAGCCTACACATGCAGCCCACTCCTACATATGATTTCTCTCAATGGCATGGTAATTATGTAATTCAGAACACTTCCAAAAGGTTTACTTTCCATTTGCTTTTTGGTTTGCTTGAATAGGTTTTCAAATAGTCTTTAAAATTGTCTTATTTAAAACAATTAATGATCACAACTCATCTACTGAAAATAATTGAGTGATAGCATTTTAATAATTTTCAGTCTGGGAAAACCCATTGCCAATTAAACTTCCTGTTTTCTTTCCTATTATAATTCAGCAGAGAGAGACTGAAAGTAAAGAGACTGAAGTAAGTGATTACAAGTTCCCCAAACGAGTTGTTTTACTCATCTGTAATTTTATTACTAGCTAATATTTGCAAGTAATGTTCAGTAGGAAGCAGAAAAAGCTCTCAAATCCAATTAATTTTCTACAGCTATTAAAAGTAATGGTTGATAAAAAAATTACATTACAAAATTATTTGTGGTTTTTTCTTCTATTACATCTTCAGAGTAGCATTTTTCCTGTATGTACCAGTAGTTCTCATAGTGATCAGCATAGATTTTATTCAAAATAATACATCTTTAAGCATTAAGGTTTCTTAGAGCCTTGTCATCAGGTAAAACATTTAAGAAAACAGCCATGTAACATAAGGTTTCTTAGAGCCTTGTCATCAGGTAAAACATTTAAGAAAACAGCCATGTAACATAAGGTTTCTTAGAGCCTTGTCATCAGGTAAAACATTTAAGAAAACAGCCATGTAACATCTCAGCAAGGGTCAAAACCACAAAATGTTTGTAAATACACAAAAAAGGGACTGAAAACAGAATGGAAATTGTAGCTTTAACAGTCTAACTATATTTCATGTATTCATATGAGTGTTTAAATTTAAGCCTTTCAAGAATTGCACCAGAAGGAGAGGAAGGCAGTGAGGATAATTGAGCAATAAAATCATTCCCTCAGTCACAAGAGGCTTCTTGCAAAGCTGGACTTAGGATGTGAGAACACCTCAAGGACAGTTGAGGACAAATATAAGACAGTTAAAACTCAAATAATGTGAAGAAGGTGAAGTGGAACAAGGATGACAATTTGTGTGACAAGATTATTATCCAGTGGCCTAAAGCCAAGCAAAGCAAAACATTTTCTGTTATGTCACAAGACTCTGCCTCAATATATCCATAACAGCTCTTGTGTTACTGGGTTCACAAAAAGGATTAGCCAAATTCATGGGTCCATCAAGAGCTATTATATGCATTGGCTTAATTACACCCTTCCAGATGAGGATGCTGGTACCCATTTATTTCTAAAAACTAGAAGGATGTGCCATGGAAACAACTCCCTTGTTTCCAACACCATTTTCACCAGGAATCCATTTTGAGACATTGGGGAGACATCAGGACTCTGAGCTAGACACACTTTTGATCTAACCCAACAAGACAGGGGGACACCCCACTGTCATGCATCCTACACCGAGTCTAGTCCTGAGCACTCAGACTGTGTCCTGTCCATAGGGACAACAGAAGCTGATGAAAACTGACTTTGTCAGTTTGAATTTTTAATGCAGTTTCTTCTGCTGCTTTGCCTTGTTCATCAACATGAACATCTTGTTCATCAAAGATCTGTTCCAAATCCTTTTGAAACAAGCATTTCTCTAAAATAAGTAGATTAAATTCCTTTGTAGAGATCTATTATGAGACCAACAGAGGATTAAATTTCATTCTTGGGATCTGATCTATTTCTTCCAAATCAGCTTTTATTTTCTTGTAAGTAGAATATATATATATGAGCAGAAATAAATTCAAATTTTCTTGATAAGTGCAATTTAGAGGGTTTGTATGTTTTGTGGATGTTTCATCTTATGAAAATATTACAGTGATGCTGGAAAATAGATATAATTTTGCTCTGCCTATGAAAATTCTATGTATGTAACTAAAATATTCACAGCAAGAAAAATAAATATGCAGTATGTGTATACTTTCAAGATACATATTGTTCTATTACATGTGTTTACTAAAATCTAATTCCTGAAAAAGGTGCAGTAAAAACAAAAGGGAAATCATTCTCATAATAGTTTCTTTTAGAGAAGACACAAGATCATCATGTGAACTTTTACAGTAGGAAGCAAATTACTTAATCAAGAGCTAAAAATACACAAGTCCTGTGATATTTTTAAGTGTAATGACTACAAACTTCTGGGCTTCTGACAATGTTGACCTGTTGCTCTCAAAATACCAGAAACCATAGCATAAGTGCCTTATCCTGTGATGAAGAAATCTTGGCACTCCACCTGAAGGACAACAGTGCCCTCCTGTTTGCCTTCCCCAGTCAAAATGCTTAAAATCAGAACCATAACAAGGTAGATTTAACTCTGAGGTGCGAATATTTGCCATACTGAGGTGCGAAATGTTGCGTTGCCTGCTAAAGAAGAAAACTGATGTACATGAGAGGACGCACGGAGCTATGCCCAGAAAGCTGGTCTTAATTCAGGTGGGATTTCATGTGCTTTCCACTTTCAAAGGAGACTAAAGCATAAACAGAGAGAAAATCTGCATATCACAGATATTTTGTCATCACCACTGCAGATCACTGTGGGAAAGCATTTTCCAGGGACAATCAAACTAAGCTTTCCTGTCAATGCATGATCAGGTAAGACAGAAGAGCCTGGGAATCTCAACCTTCCCTGCTGCCTTATTTATTCTCCCTATTCAAATGCAGTGGTTGTTGTGGGGGTTTTTTTTGTTTGTTTTTAATATAAAACATTCACCCAATTTTCATATAAATTATGCATAATATTTTTCAATATGTTATTTACTAAAGGCACTATTAGCTATAGGAAAATATTACATGCAGTTTCTCTGTCAGAGTACTGTAGTCTCATAACTGTCAGAGTCATAACTCTTTGGTTTTCTCTTCAGGTTTTGCTGCTGATGAACTGACTGACCTTGGATAAGTCATGTAAGTTTACTGAGTCTCTGTATAAATACTAAACAAAGACCTGCTAGACCCAAGAAAATTAGATGCTGTGAAATGCACACACGTTTTTGCAGTTATATTTCACATATTTTTCAACTCCTCTGAATTCCACAGAATGCACCATTTCAAGAGGACTGCTGTATTCCTGAAGCTTTGTCTAAGAAATTCAGTTTACATGAAATCTCTTTACAAAGTTGTAAAGTCACAATATCATATAAAAGCACCATATTGCACATATTGGCAATTTTGGCTGAAAGGCCAATAGTGATAGTGAGGCCAGAAGAACAAATCAATACTGTATTTATAATGTATACTCAGAGTACATCAAAAAAGCACAGTTTGAACCAAGAGCATAATTCACTGCATTTCCTTGTGCCATTTATGCTATAAATGCTTCGGGGTAGGGATTCTATCTTACTACTTCTAACAACCAGTTTTATGGAGCATCAAACTTGTTGGATGTCTCTTAGTGCTACTATAAGCAAATTAAAATACAGCTGGATTAAGAAATTCAGGCTCACAAAAAAAAGCCCAAACCAGTTTCACACTAAAAGTTCTTCAAGTTTGTTTTGTTTTAAAGTAATTTTTGTTTATCTATGGGAAATAAGCCCAACAGCAAAACTCACCCTGATATATGATGATATCACATTTTTATATGAGAGGGAATGGATTTTTTCAATTACTAACCTATAGGAAGTGTGAAATACCATGTTTGATTTCAACAGTTTGTAAGTGTGAGTAGCATTCAAAATAACTTCACAGCTATATCATATGTATCACCTAATAACAATTAAACACCTTTTTATTCATGTGTATACATTGCTTACTATTGTTTCCTTGCAGTTTTTGCTGAAAAATTTTCAAAATGTGTAATAGCTAAATTTTGCAAAAAGCTTCATTTCTGTTAGCAGGTGAATACTGAATAATCTGCAAGGGGTGACATACACCTGGTTATCTTTAGGTTGGTATTGTGAGCTTAATTCTTAAATATTAATCAACACTGACTACAGAGAGTACTAACATTGACTATAAAACCAAACCAAACAGGACCAGAATCTGATTTTACAATTTCATCTAAGCCTATAATAGTTCATTTTATTCAATATTTTTGATAGACTTTATCTAATATTTCCTTTTACAGCTTATTAGTCACTAACATATACATCTCAAAATTTTGCTTTAATTTAGCTTGCATGCCTACACAATATCACTTTTTACTCTCTTAAAAGTGTGTTGATAGTGAAGCAGACATCTATTTTAAAATTTAATTAGTTGCCACTACTTTCAAATCCTGCGAGATTTTGCATCACAGAGTGTAAAGATTATGGTAACTATAAAACTAAGATTCCACCACCTCACTGCATTTTAGGACATTTCTCAAGGTCTTGCAAACTTTGGTTCTTCTTCTTCCCTTTTTCTTGACAGACCAGTGTCAAGCTCCATCCCACTTCTCCATCTCTAGTTCTTCATTCCGTGCTCCCTTCTCTGTTCCTCCATTTATTTTTTTTTTTTCTTCTTTTTTTACTCGCTTATCTTAAGAGTTTTGGAACAGGCTGTATAAATGCCCGTGTCTCCGGGGCAAGCACTGCTCCATCAGAGCTGTTCTACCATTCCCTCGTTAGAGACGGTCGATCTCTCTGGAGCAGCCGGCGCTGCTCCCGCCGCCAGCTGCGCTCCCGGGAGCCGAGGCGGAGCTGCCCGGGAGCCGCGGGGGGATGGCCCCGCTGGTGCCGGGACCAGCAGGAGCCCGGGGTTAGCAGCCCATTCTGGCTCTTCCCCGCTCTGCCGAGCGCTCCCTCCGCGTGCCCGTTCCCCCGGGCAGGAGCCGGGAGCGGCCCCGGAGCTGTGCCCAGCGCGGCGAGTCCGGCGGCAGAGCGGGGCTTCCCGGCGGGACACGGAGCGGAGCGGGCACCGGGAGCGCGGCCTTGGGCTGCGGACGGGATGGGCACGGGGATGGAACAGGGATGGGAACGGGATGGAGATGGGGATAGGGATGAGGGTGCGGACGAGGAAGGGGGCAGTGATTTGTCCTGGGAGGTGAAGGGAACTGATAGGAATGAGGTCGATGATGGCAATGGGGACGGGGATAGGGATGGGAATGGAGACTCAGACGGGGCTGGGGACAGTGATCGGAATGGGGATGGGGACGGTGACCGTGGCGGGGTCAGGGATGTGGATAGGGATGTGGATGGGGATGGGGACGGTGACCGTGGCGGGGTCAGGGATGTGGATAGGGATGTGGATGGGGATGGGGACGGTGACCGTGGCGGGGTCAGGGATGTGGATAGGGATGTGGATGGGGATGGGGACGGTGACCGTGGCGGGGTCAGGGATGTGGATAGGGATGTGGATGGGGATGGNGGCGCGGGCGGGCGGTGCCGCCGCTGGACGGAGCGCGGGGGGCGCTTGGCCCGGCGCGGCCTCAGGTACCGGGAGCGGGGCCGGGAACGGGCGGGCTCCGCCGCTGCTGGGGGGACCGCGGGCGAGAGGCCCCGCAGGGCTGAGCGGGGCCGGGAGAGAACTTTGTCCCTTCGCGCGGGCGGGGGGGCCGTGCCCGCCGTGGCCGGCGGTGTGCGAGTTCCCTGTGTCCCGCCGCCCCTCGGCCCCGTCCGCCCGTGACAGCGGTGTGGGGAACGCGCTCTCCGCTCCCGGCCTCGGGGGAGCTCCCGTGGCCGGGCTGGGGCCGTGTAGAGGGGTTCCGCTCTCCCCAGAGCGAGCTGCACCAGCCGTAGTGCGGGGAAGTGGTTGTGCCCCTGTGCTCGGCACTGGCGAAGCCACGCCTCGGTGCCGTGTCCTGTTCTGTGCACTCGCTACGGGAAAGACGTTCAGGCGCTGGAGCGTGACCGGGGAAGGGCAGCGGAGCTGCTGAGGGGTGTGGAGCACAACTCCTGTAAGCAGTGTCTGAGGGAGCTGGGGGAGTTTAGCCTGGAGTAAAGGAGGCTTTGGGGAGACCTTTTTGCTCTCCACAACTTCTTTACGGGAGCCAGGTGGGAGTCGAGCTCCCAGGCAGCAGTGACAGGACAGGAGGACACAGTGCTAAGGTGCGCCAGGGGAGGTCAGGTTGGACATTTGGAAGAATTTCTTTACATAACGGGTGGTTAAACAGTGGAATGGGCTGCCCAGGGAGGTGGTGGAGTTGCCATCCCTGGTCATGTTTAAGGAAAGCCTGTGCCATGGTCTGGTTGACAGGGTGGTGTTTGGTCACGGGTTGGATTCGATGATCTCAGAGCTCTTTTTCCAACCTAATCGATTCAGTGATTCTGAGCGGGCACCACTGTCCTTCCTCGCTGGGGGTGTAAGGGGTACATGCTTCCCCCCTATGCTGGGGGTGTAAGTACGTGCTTACTGCTCGGGCTGCAGCTCCCTTTCCTTTCCCCCTGCAGTTTTCAGTGTTCTAGGTGCGAGTGCAGCGCAGTCATTCTTTCTCCCCCTAGGTCCCCAGGGCTTGAGCCATATATCTTTTTACTTAGGCATCTACTTTTCTCTGAGTTCATTAAGAAGACTTACTCATTTCCTTCTTTTGGTTCCTGCTACTTTCCCCCAAAGATATCTGTCGGCAGGAAGGAGACCCCATTCACTCTGAGTGCAGTGATTTCGCAGATTTCTGCCTTGCCTGGAAGGCTCAGCTTCCAGCTGCCAGGGTGTCTCTCTGAAAGCTGCCCTGCTGGTTCTTATCAGGGATCTGTGTCTGTATATCCTGTGACAAAGCACGATATGTTTAGTCCTTGCACTAGACAAGATTAGATCTGCAGCATGTGAAATGGATGTCATTTGTAATCCTTAGCTGATGTTAAATGTGGAGCTACTGGTGGCTGAGAGATTGCTCTGTACGTGGTAAAGCTTAGAGAGGCCTTGGCAGCTTGACATGGAGTTTTTTCTCCTAATGTTGTTGGACAAGAATAACAAGGAGGTCAGTGTCTGTGCTGCTTGTCAGCTTTCACTCTGCAGACCTGAAACTTGGATGTTTCTAACTCATTGCAGTCAGACTTCAAGTCCAGCAGAGTCACAGCCTTGCTGGGGGTGCTGCAGGAATTACTGAGAACTGTGTGCTTGGATAGGCTGATGGCTCATAAGGGCTCTGAGGTATAAAACAGATTAATACTCTGCACTACTAGTTCTACATAGGAAGATTTGTTTGAAGCATTGTTTCATGAATTTTGAGTAAGTACTGAATAGGAAGCTTTCATTTCATTCGTGAAAATGTTTAAACATCCATGTTCTTTTTATTCCTTAGATACCCAGATCCAGCTGTGCCATGGCAGTTTGATAGCATGACTGTTGCATACCACCAGATTCCCAAAACATATCTTTGATTAAACTAAATTCTCCTATTTTGGTAGTAAAATCAATGTGTTTTCTGTGCAGAGTTTGGTCTTGTGTAACATCTTATGTAGATGAGAGCAGTGATCTCTACTTGCAGAACTCAGTACTGGCATGGCAAACTTGGTTGCTTTTTTGAATCTTTTGCTTCACTGTATTCTAAGAGCCTACAGGAAACTTTCCTTGAGTAAAAATGACAGGGCTGCAATGACTGTAATAGTTATGTTGCATAAGGCTCACTTTTCTATCTCTTCTGAATATTCTTGTCTTTGCTCTCATTTCATGGTACCCTTTGGAGG
Source organism: Tichodroma muraria (assembly GCA_013390105.1). NCBI lineage: Eukaryota > Metazoa > Chordata > Aves > Passeriformes > Sittidae > Tichodroma > Tichodroma muraria. The sequence goes on along the minus strand of WAAG01087499.1, from coordinate 7,140 downwards.
TTGAGTGGATGTCAGAATTGTGTTTGATTAATATTGCTTTAATGTATGCTTACAGATTTTGACGTATAAATGTAAATCATTTTACTTTCAGGGTTTTGTTGGTTTTTTTTTTTCTGGTTAAAATGAAAGCAGTGTCTCTGTTTCTCTTATCTCAAAAGCAATCCAATATGAAACAAGAATCACCTGATGACAGAACATGTTAAAAGGGGGAGGAGGTTGTATCCCAGAACTTGTATTGTTGGAGCAGCTGGTATAACTGGAAAAACTAAACCCATTTATTTTGCTTGCAAGCCTTATCTTGATACGTTGTCTTTCAAATTGTATATGAAATAATCTTGAGTACATAGAAGGAAGAATTTCCAGCTGACTTACTTGCACCATGGCTTGTGACTGAGATGCTGTTCTGTGTCTTTTGGCATTCTTATTATGTCCTTTTTTTTCTATTTTTTGGTGGTGGAGGGGAGAGACAGGCTATGTTTTCCTCCTGGAACAGCCAGAACAGCAGTACTTCTGTTTTGCAATGACTTGGCAATTCTTTGGCCTATAATGTTCTCTTCCCTAGTTGTCAGTGCAGTAAAAGTTTGTGAATTTCTCGTGATTTTCTCTGTTTGGGCGGAGCTTTTAATGTGGAAATAATCTGCACAAAGAAACACTTGATGCTGTCCAAATAAGACAGTTTGCATCTGAAGTATCAATGGTGCAGTTTTACTTCCTGCCCTCAGAAGTTGCTTGTTGCATGTTTAGAAGAGGAGAGATGGACAGGCTGCTGAGCCTGTTGGCTTTAGTGCAGTCAGCTGTGTGAACACGCACTGTAGACTACTCAGTGAGACTGCTTTTTATATCTTTTTGAGATCATAAATTGAAGTGATGACTCTTCTTACATGATCTAGGGTACTGCAGCTTTTTAAAACCAAAGTACAGTGTCATGACAAGAAAATTTTTAATGTTTATTTTTCAGAAGATCTTCATGTAACTGGCTGAAAAATGGTTCTGCAAGATGAGAGCACCACCTCTAAGACTGTTGGAATGGTAAATAAATTTAAAAAAAAAAGAAGACTTCAAAAGGTCTCAGTGCTGTTTGCTGAAAATTATAATGATATTAAGAAATGTCTTTTAAATGAATACTCCTTTAAATGTCAGATTTGAGCTGGTATGTTTGAAGTTACACTATGTGGAAAGCATATTTCCTAATAATGAAAACAAAGGGCAAACATGCTGAAGTTTCTGCTCTATTAATAGAGTAGAATATGATATTTACTTTTAAACCAGAATTTTTATTGCAGTCTCTGTGTCTTCTGGTGGCTTAAATTTATCATAACTTTGTGCACTTGATAAATTAAATGTTCTGTTAAAAAAATGCCAAGGTTGTTGCTTCAATCCCTGAGCCATTCACTTAAGAGTTGGACTTTAGGATCCTTGTGGGTCCTTTTCAGCTCAAGATATTCTGTGATTTTGTGACTAATTGCCTTGGTGTTCAGGATCTACAGTGAGCATTGTCTTTGTGGAATAGAAGACCGATAATCACATGCTCTTAAAAAATGCATCTTCCAGTCTGTTGGTTTCTTTTAAGCAGTTAAGATCATCTGGTAGACTGTGGAAAAGTTTTGAACTTGCTGTGTGTGAATGTTGAGTCCATTGGGGGCTGAACCATAGGCTTGTGGGGTCCCTCTTTGAGTTACCTCTTAATCTAGTAAGTGAGAAACGTGACTGGCTATTGCTCCCCGTTAGCAGTTTACAAACTCTCAGCCATGCTTGGCAGGTGATCAAAAGCTGCTTTTGGATAAGCATTTAATTCTGCCCTTGCTGCTACTTCTGTTTGGAACACTTAACTTGAGATTCCTTAGCATAGTGTGTGACTCCTATTGATTCAGGATATCCCTAAGACAGAGCTTAGCAACATTTCACATTAATAATAATAATAATATTAAAAATTCCAGCACTACCAGGCAGTAAAAGTTATGGCTCTATTTTGTATAATGTTTCTTTTCCTATAATAGTTTTAAAGTGGACTTTTTTGAATGCGTTTATAGGATCTGAGTTTAAAAATGAAAAAGAAAAGTTTTACGTAAGATGATGTTTTACTACAATAATAATGCTGTATCCATTTAAGGAAAGATACTGGGCTTTCACAAGACATAACATATGGAGGTGCCTTATCTTTCTAGATTATTTTAAGGCTGACAAGTTTATATGTTTTTCCATTATCTTCTTAGTTCTGATGTTTAAATTCTTTGCTTAGGAATGTACACGTAAGAAATGGTGCCTTTCTCTGCATAGCTTAGAAAATCAGAACTTAACATCATCTGGTTCTTGTTCCTCATGTGAACCTCCTATTGTCAATTAATAAGGAAGGGATTGAGTTCTTTGTAATATCAAAAGTAGGTAAGGATCCCGTTTTCTTGCAATTCAGGGCTGCCCTGCTGGTGTTTTTGATGCAGACCAGTTCTTAAGGTTCTAGATCTGTATGTCTCCAGCTCTTAGGACTTGAGCTGCAGAAGACACTTGTGGAACTTGAAATTTTAGACAGTATTTTGCAAAGATAAATGCTCAGTATACCTATGCACACAAGGTTTCACACTTTGCTTTTTTTTGTGTTTTTTTTTTAGGAGACTGTCTTCACTTTGACGTGAAGTGCGAAGTTTGTTAGTCACCGCTTTTGTTTCATTTTTACAGTTATTGTGGAAGGTAATATGAGAAAAGTCTTGTTTATTTGTTTCTATCAGAGCATGTTACCCTCAATCTACAGAAGCCAAACATAAAACTGTGGAACTGTATTTCATTGCAAGTTCATGAGTATTGTTAATAAGTGGGACAATGTGTCTGTCTGAAACTTCTCAAAATAGTAGAGACATTTCAATATGTTTTTGCATTTTTGCTCTTTGTGTTTTACAGGGTTTTAATTCTGTCCTAAAACTTAGTATTTAGGTTTTCAGTAGCCTTTTGAATTTCTGCTGAACTTTACAGGCATTTTAGCATTGCTGCTTGGTAACATTTTTGGTCCACTATTATCTTGAAGGTGATCGTGCTGCACTTTGTAGTCACCTTTTCTTGTTAAGCTTTTTGCCTTGTTAGGGAAGGATCAAGCAAAGGCTATATTAGGCACACAGAAATGTTAAACAGATGCTTGGTAGTCAGATGAGAAAGTAATAGCTGCTCTTACTGCAACATATAAAAAATTCCGATTTCCAAGGCATAATTATGGGCTCTTTATTTAAAATTTTAACATCTGCTTATCAAAGGCACAGAAGAAATGGTGTAAAATGTACGTAGACTGTGAGTAACTTCATGTGTAACCTTTTATCTAAGCAGTGCTGGATGTTCCATCAGCCTTTACTTCGCTTCTGTTGAGGGATTTTAAAGCAAGGGATTTGTTCAAACCTAAGGTAGACAAGCTGAGTACAAGATTAAACAGCTGTAGAATGTGAATGTTATCTGTGCATGATCTCTGTTCACAGAGTGTGCTTTGAAGCATCCTGTGGTGAGAACAGCAGAGCTGGAGGTGTGAGGAAGCATCTGATGTGGAGATGTCCAGTTGATCAGGCTGCTGCCATTCCCTCCTGGCTCCCCAGCAGCCTTTCCCCTCCTGCCTGCAGCACGGAACTGGTGGAAGGCTGCAGTGCTTTCTGTTTCTAGGATACTTTCCCACTGTCAGTGTGTTGTGCTGTAGCCTGACAGGAATGAGATTTCTTCCTTCCAGTTTGTTTGGAACTCTTCTATGCCCAGCTTCCACATTAGCTGCATATTATGCAAACACACGAGCAATTTTTAGGCTATACATAATATAACTTCATGTAATGGCTTGTAGGCTATTAGTCATAATAAAATGAAGGCAAAATTTGTAGAGTATAATATCTAGTATCTGTTAAACCAATTCCTAAAAACTGAAATAACCTTTATAAGCTTTCAAGCATGAAAACCTTTATGTTAATTTCCTGAAGTTTAAGAGAATACATTTATTTGCTCTCTCTTTGAGAACAAATGCTTTTTCCTTTATTCTGTATCAAGTAGAAACTATAATTCCTTGCTAAGTCTTTCATAACTTTGCCTCTTTCTACTTACAGATTTCTGCTTTCTTTTGTCACTCCCACCATTTTATCAGAAAAGCAGAGTAATTATCTGGAACTGGTACCCACACATGGAATGTATCAGCATAAATCTAGTGGTATAATTATACTTCAGGAACTCTGCCTGTTCATTTTTCTTTTGAAAGAAGCCCTTTAAGAAATGGAGGAAAAAGTGTCAAGATTTGAACATGGCAGAGACTGTATAGAGATATGAGTCAAAGCAGAAAACAGTGCTGTGATCTCCAGTGTGCTTCTGCATATCTGGGTGTTTAAATCCTTAATCTGAGGAACAGGCTACTCTGGAAAAAAGAGATGTACCTTCCTCATTCATTGAGGCCATGGTTGCACTGTCTCTTTCATAAGTAATTTGTAAATAATGAAAAGAAAGCAAGTATTTGTATGTTGATACATGGAAAAGAAAGTTCAGTTGAAATTTATCAAACCCTATTAGCAAAGCTGATGACATCTATTTACTGAGAAAGTCAGAAGCTGCTCTCTAAAGATGACTTAGATTGCAGTTCCTTGAGCATTTTTCTCAGAGATGGTGTTTCAGTTTATGGTATGCTATGCCATCTGCAGTTAATGAACTCTTCATAAATTGATTCTTAAAATGTATACATAAATAAGTGAAGGTTAATGATAGGAATACCACATAGATGTCTGACTGGCATTCATTAGAGAGTTTGTAAAGGATTCTAGTACAAGAATGAGTCGTCAGTCTCTGTCAGTTGTATTTGAAGCTTTTTAGTAATATAATTGAAAGTTTTCCTAAATTTAGGCCTTCCATAAATTTAGGCCATCCAATGGGGAGCTGTAAAGCTGTGTCACAAATCTGAATTCCCTTGTAGTAACATTAATGGATTTTTGATAGATTTTCACTAGAATTGGTTCATGCCCATATTTCATAAATTACCCAATAGCTACATAATTAATTTTTAATTCAATTGCGTGTGTAGTCTACTTTTTCAAGTTTACAATTAATTAATTCTATTTTTTTCTTGAATCACCTCTTGTTGTAAGGGTTTATGATTTACCCAAATGTTTTCCTATGTCTTCTGTTGAATGCCTCTAAGGTAAAACACATTTCTGACATTTGTCATAACACATCAATCTAATTTATGCTGTCAGGTATCTGAAGTTGCCAAGATACAGTGGTTTCAAATTTTGCAGAACTTGTAGTGTAAATTTCAAAAAGACATTTTGTTTTACCTGCTTTTTGCTTACTTCATGGCTAAAGCAGTTGATAAATTTTTGCAAAGTCAGGATTTACTTTCTAATTGTCCCTAGTATCTCTGAAAATTTCCTGCCAGGTCTGTCAGAGATCTGCTTTTTATCAACACAGCCATGTGTGTCCTTGCATATTAGGTCCTGTTCATATACATGAAACAGTTGCCCCCCGTGTTTATTTTTTTGTGTGTCACTGTAACCTTTTGTGTTTTATTCCTGTGTCCCTCTTGCCCAGGTTCCAAATGGTGTGGGTTTTTATCATGAACAGGATGAGCTCCCAGAGCAGTTCATCCGCTCAGCGCAGACGAATGGCTCTAGGAATTGTCATTCTCCTCCTGGTTGATGTGATCTGGGTGGCCTCTTCAGAACTCACTTCTGTAAGTACTCTTCCACACATTTTAAAGGGAAAATAAACGAGAAAGCTGCAGCAGAAACATGGTCATAAACTCTCAGTGTTTCACCAGCCTGAATCCGCTAAAACTTACAGATAGGTTCAACTCAGTGCCTGTTTCTTTTGAGGCAGAAGGTGTTACTGACGACTTTAAAATTAAACAGCATAAATTCATAACTGTGTACTGTAATCAGGGAGTTCATTTTGTTATTGCCATACTGATTAAGATAAATTTTAATGTTTTTAATAAATTCCTAAATTCAGTTTTCTGAACTGTCATTAAATTATGTTCTGTGTCAGTTTTGAAACTAAGCATATACAAATGTTTCTGCTTATCATGTGATATGAATAAAACATTTTTTGGAATGAGCTGGTGCAGTCACTCTTGATACTGAAATGTTATTTAGCCAAAGTACTCTTCTCTAATTTATGATTAATATGTTATTGCTTATAAAAGTGATCTTCAATTTAGAAAATATTTGTATGTAAATGTGTTTTCAGTGCTATTTGAGTTCAGTAGCATATAATGTGTTGCTTGGTGAGATACAAGTAATAAGTAGTTTTCCTTCTGTGACATTGTTTCTTACAAAAAGACTCCTTTTTGTTGGCATCGGAAGTAGTTTGGGAGAGGGCTCCCCCAGAGCAGGTAGGGCTACTTGGTTCCTTTGGTCATCCATGCCAATACTCGCAATTCTGTTATTTTGGGAACCAGACTGTTCTGGACTGTTTATTTACACCTGATCATTTATTTTGTGAATTCTTACCTATTTGGTAATTTTGGATACTGCAATTGTTTTCTTTCCACAGTATGTTTTTACAAGGTACAACAAACCCTTTTTCAGTACATTTGCAAAAACATCCATGTTCGTTCTATACCTCTTGGGATTTATTGTTTGGAAGCCATGGAGGCAACAGTGTACTCGTGGGTTTCGTGGAAGGCATGCAGCTTTTGTAAGTATTGTAACTCTGTAGATGTTGTGATATTTGTCTAAGTGTGTACAGAAAAAAAACCACCTTAAAATAGAGACTAAAGAAGAGCAAAGGTTACATATTTGAGATATAAACTGAACCATGCCAGAGGAAGACATGGCAGCCATAACAGCTGTCATGTGAAAGGATGAGAGGCAAGAAAAAGCAATATGAGATGCATCAGGAGTTGTAAGAAATGCTCTGCTGGGCCAGACCATTGTTCCCTGCAGCCTGGTTTTGTACCCTGGGCAATTGCAGAGGACAATTCCTCTTAACAAGAGCTGATGAAAATCACTGTTGGCTCTTGGTTCCCTTTAACTCCCCCAACATCTGTAAGCAATGGAATCAGAGCTTGAACTTTGTAGTTGATTTTTAGCAGATTCTCTTTATCTCTGGCACAACTATGAACTGTTTGCTGACTGTTTTGAGGGGTTTAAAGTTATATTTAGTAAAGGTGGTATAATTATGTTTTTGTTGTTGTTAATATTT
>WAAG01087498.1:177-12722 GCA_013390105.1 Tichodroma muraria | reverse complement strand
TATAGGGTAAAATACAGTTGCTGTTCCCTGGATGGAATGCAGGTAGCATGCCTGAAACCTATTCCACCATGACTCCCCTTATACCCAATTTGCAACCTTAAGCACATGCTAAGAGGAGTGGAATGGAGGGTGGAGCAGAATGGAGACGCAGAGGTCAGGCTCTGATGTAATCCTTGCAGGGAGGGGAACTTCATGGTACCTTGCAGCTGATAAACTACACAGCACCCATCAGCCAGGGGAGATAGGAGAAGGTGTCTTGTTGCTGAGCCAACAACTGTGGTGAAATCCTTGTCCCTGCATGAACTAGGTTCATTAAAACCTAACTGTAAAGTTAACACACACCTCCACCCCAAAGTTACCTGCCTTCAAGGTATGAACTCCCCTCACTGGGCATGCACTCTATGTATTTCATTGACTATATCTTTAAGAAAGAATTTTACATCTATCAATAACAAAGGTGTGTATCACTAGAGCCACTCAAGCTCTGCCTAAATGTAAACAAATAGTATAAAAGTAAGTTAAGAATTGGGAAAAGTTAGAAAAGACTCCATCATAACTTCTGGGATCAGGGGAAGGGCTGAACCTGTCTCCTTCTCCAAAGGAATGTCTATTGGGTAATAATTGTATTCTATGCTTGCTGAATGATCATCTTGAGCTAGGTTTGACTGAAGATTAGAGCTTGGCTGGATATTGCTTTGAACACATTTTTGCAGTCAGCTGCTGTCACTGTCAATCTTTGAACTTAAACTTGTCACAATTTTCCACTCATAGTGTGTATATTAATAGAGTGTTGTCCCCTAAACTGTTGGTGTGAGTCCTTCAAGGGCGCTGGCAGTTGCCAGCAGCAGGCAACACACTTGAATAAAAGTGTGGGAGGGGTTCTCTCTTCTGCTGTTGGTGTGTGCCCCTGAGCAAGTCAGTTGAACCATCCTCTGACACAGTGGGCAACTCAGTGGAGAGTCACCATAACAGGACATTGACAGAGTGATCAGACACAAAGGTATTTGCTTTCCTGGAGTACTGACAGACCAATCAAATATAAAGCATTTGAGGAAATCCCCCCTTTGATGTGACAACTGTGCTTCCATTTTGTGATGGAAAGAACAATCAAGGAAACAGTAATAACATAATATGCTCATAATCCAAGGATTAATACTCAGCCTGCTTAAAGTTACAGGAGTTTTAAACATTTATTTTGTGTAAAGGATGTAGAAAATACCTAAAGCTAACACAAATCAACTGGCAGGCTTCCTCTTCCACTGTGAAGTTTGGCTCTTCCTTTATTGCTCACTGAGAAGCAGCAGATTGATTACCAGAGAACATAAACCTCTTTGTTCATGAGTTAGCACAGTATCAGCTGTAACAGTGTCACACTAGTCTGGCAATATATTTTGCATCCAGTCATAAAAGCATCTCCTTAATGNGTCTGGTTCACAATGAAACCACGACACTACCACAATCTGTTTGCCCTATCACAGCATGTTGATAAAAATGGGACCTGATACTAAGTACTGGCATCAGTTTGGCAGAAGTTAATTTTTAGACAGTAAGAATTATGTTTTATTGTACTAGCCAGTGCAGTGAAAGTATACTTAGGAAATGAAAACTGCAAGCAGACAAGGTAAGGTATCAAAAGAATGTGTAAGGATGCAGATATTTGGTTTGAAGGCATATTCATATGTCATGTAATTATTTCTCTGAAAACTGGAATTATGTTACACCAAGTAACAAACACTTTGATTTTAGTCTAATAGAGAGTCACGAGCCTTATGTTTCTATAAATGTTTGTAATAATTGCAGTATGATTGGCTTTGTTCAGCAAAACTGGTAAGTGCTAATGAGACTCCACTGCTGCTGAACCACATCATGGTCCTTTCCTTGATTTCTTTTCCTGATAGAACTGCTTCTCTCCTATCAGCTCATATTGATTTATTTTGTTCAGGCTAAACAAGTAGTCCTGTGCTGTTTGGAAACCTAGGAGAAAGAAGCCAGATTGATTTCTACCACTTTGTTTCCATTCCAAAAAGCTGCTGGTAGCAGAACTCCAGTAGGTGTTGGAGTCCCAGCCCTGAACATCTCAGATATATCTTTGTTGAACAATACTTCTTTTCTGTCTTGTTTTTCCCACACCTGGAGTGAGGAATTTGTACATACTACGTTTAGTACATTTAGCACCTGTTAGAGTAAGTTTGTGAAGTTCCTGAAGCTTCTTTAGGAAGTTATTTTCTAATTGCTAAGTAGCAAATGTGATGTTCTGTACAGTGCTGTCTTAGCTTTCACTGTGTTATACTTTTCTCCCTCTATTCAGGCCAGTATGCAGTTTTCCCTTGCTAGATATTTTAAAATGTGCTATATATAACCATCTTTGATTGATTCACTGTGCTACTAAGGTCTTCTAAAAGTACTGCATTTTCAAATTTCTCTGCTTATTTTCTAATTGTAATTTTATCTACAAATACCCCATACAAATTTCAGCATTTTTTTCTGACTTTGACATTCAATAGGACACAGTTGTATTTTCCCATTTGTGTAAACCAGAGTTACACAACTCAGAGTTGTGCTGAGTTCTCTCAAAAATTCCTGCTTGGAATTTTGCATTTCTCATTGGCCTTAGCTCCCAGATCTTTTACTACTTTTTCCTACACTATGTTTGTCCTACTTCAGAACTCAACCTTGCAGCTGGGTCCTCAATCTCCACGTGTACAAACAGCTGTCTTAATATCATTTCCTCAGATGCTTTTGTAACAAGTTGTGATCTTATCTCATAATGCAAATGGCCTCTTGTAGGAAATAGCTTTACCCTGATCTTCTCTCAGAAATCCTCTCTCTATTGTATTTCACAGCATCATTTAATATATCCATCCTGACTCCTAGAATATATTCTGTATACCAGGAGTATTGCTGAAGAACATCCTTAAATTCTATCTTCTCAGAGAGCAGATCAATGTCAATGTTTTATGCTAGAAGAAAGATTTGTAGAAAAGTAATATCTTTTATTAGACTAACAGATTCATACAGAAAAAATGTTTTGTTAGCATTTCTTATTGCTTGAAAAAAGTGTTAAATTCTTCATGCCAAGCCTTTTTCCCTTCCCAATTTTGCCTTTCAGCAAGTGTTCTAAAGCTACTTCCTTTATCAAAGGAAACATGCTACACAGGAAGAAATTTCAAGAAGGAATTTTCTTGCATCCCTTATCTCCCAAAGATGTGCACAGAGAGAGAAACTACCACCAGCCTACCCTGTCTTCAGCAAGCCTTTAGAAATTATAAATTGCTAGACTTTCCTTTTGAACAGTTACAGAATTTTGCTATAGAGTTTCAGGAAACATCTAGGCTGTAACAGCTTTGCCATAGGTTTCCCCAGTACCTCAATTGGAAAAGCAAAATTTGCAATTCCATCTGGCTTTACTGAAACGTGCTGGAGTCAACTGAGTGTAAAATTTACCTAGATTTTTTTAATGAGAATTACTTTTTCCTTCACTTTAAATGTCAACATTTTTTTGAATTAACATCTTTCTCTCATTTTCTGCCTTTGGTAAGAATCTAATTTAGGCAGTAAAAAGAGAGGAACTTTTCCCAGATATGGGAGCTGCTTTATCATCAAGCCAAATATTTCTCAAGGCATACATAAAGAAAAAAGTGGAGGTGTTTCTCCCTAGCACAGAAACACAAAATATGATATTGCTTCCTTATTTTGAAAGCTTTGAACATCTGGAAAATGTCATTAAGAAAAAATTATTTACCAGCTTCTGAGATGATCACATCTCAGTGAGCATCAATGGCAATCTGTTCACCAAAAAAAAAATTTAAAAAAATTTTAGTGATTACAGGGACTTATTTTTTCCTATAAACAACAAAGATTTATAGCTTCAATCTGTTTGAAAGGGTATTTCCTTTCAACAGAAGCTTCAATGTGGAAAAACTTATGCAAACTAATAACGAATTCCTTAAGTGAACTGAAGGGAGACTACCTTTTGTCCTTTGATAAATCAGTTAAAAATGAAAGTTTCCTTAAGTCATATGGCTGTCAGGTATACTTTTGTAAGTACCATACTTTTTTTTCTATTTTATCAATTACTTTTACTTCTTTGCTTACACCAGGCAGGAATTAAATAAGTGAGGTGAAGGGTCAATATATTTTTTGAAGACAAGTGTACTTTTATTCCAGTATCCCCTGGTACACTTAACAGTGCCAACCTTACTTTGATGGGTCTCATTTATGCCACAATGAAGTGTTATAAAAGATGGGTCCCTGAGCTTCAGAGCCCTTCACTCATGATCATTGCTGCTCCACAAATCAAGCACCCCCTGCTGGTATTTGTCATGGTAATTCCTCTCTGCAGCCTGGCAGCAGTTTGCTCATCACTTGGAGATGCATTTTATTTATATTTAAAATGGGAGCAAACCACTTAATTCATCAACTAAAGATATCTTTAGAGCAAAAGGATGAAAGCACCACACAGATCACCTTTTCATGGAAAGACCAATGGCCACACCTGGTTTTGAAACTCCCAAGCAAATGGCTGAGGCTTCTCTCTCAAGATGGGAGCTTACTAATGGATCTAAAGACAGTGGGGAAAATACTTTAAACTCTGTGTGTTTTCCTCAGTGTGTAAAGTCTGGCTAAAGAGGTAACACAGTTCTAGATGCCATTGTTTTGTTTTTTTCTTTTTTTACTTTTGTTCTCTTTTTATGAAAGCACTGCCGTAATTATTTACTATATCAATGTCTGTCAAACTGGATCGTCTGGAAGGACGAACTTTTCACAGCCAATATTTTATGTGCTTGCCAGCTGTTTCGCACTGACAGAAAAAACATTTCCACAATCAAACTGCTATCATTGATTCTTCTCTTCCTCTATGATTTACTGTGATGATGGCAATGCCTGCAGCTGCCAATAGGCCTACTGCAGACTGAAAAACCATTTAATACAGGCAGTAAGCCAAATCCTAAATACAGTACCAGAAAATCCCTGGAAAGTGTGACTTCCCTTATTCAAATGTTGCTTTAGCCCTGCATGGAAAATATATCTCCACAATCTCACTGTTTTCTCTGCAAACCCTTCTTTAAGAAAGTAGGGTTTGTGTGGAACCAGAGGATTACCCCATTCCCCAAATCATACCCTACATTCACAGCTCCTGCTGGTGCTGCCCCTCCCTCCCTCTTGGCAGTCAGTTCACAAGCACAGTGTAAGCCAACAAAAGTAGTGGGGAAAACTCTCACTACAGCTGCTGTCCTATAGTCTCTTCTCAGTAGCCAAATCATCCAGGAGGCAGCTTCTATAGTATTTTTTTCTTATTGCACTGCAGACTTACGTGCTGCATGGGTGGGCATGGGTGATGCATGGGTGGGCGTGCATTGCTCAGTCCTGGCAGGCTGGCAGGGAGATTCCCAGGGGGAATTAGGTCTGGGAGTCTGACAGTGATGCTGAAAAGGGGGAGGAAGGAGAGGCTAACCAGAGTGAGATGCAGCTCCTGTCGACTAAAGACAGGAAAGAGAGAGGGCCTACAATGTTTTATAGGCAGTCATGTTCAGCCTCCTCAGTCTTCTCAAAGGCAGCAGCCTCAAGGCAGGACTGGGCACGGTTACCTCTGTGAGGGACTCCCCTTACCTAGAACTACTTTTCCTACTGCCTTGGATCTGGAAACTGCAAAGACACAGAAAGCATGCTGTGAGCACAGATGTTTTCTGAAAGCACTGTTATTGTTAAGGAGGAACAAAAGCACTGGTGCAAAAATCTGCACTCCAAAGAAGTGCTCGCCAGCAGTTAGGAACACTGCCATAAATGTTCAGCAATGTTTGCCCATCAGTTTTCTTGGCTAGAGATATCCCTGCCTGTACATTGTCTTGGAAATTCTCAACTTCAGTGAATACATGGAGAAAGAGTTTGGAAAAGCTGAGAAAGCATCTAAAAGAAATCTTTAAGGGTTATAAATTTTTGGAGATTCTTACTCCTATGTAGCTCTAAAACAAAGATGAAATATCAAGCAGAAACATAAAATCTGTATGATCTGTGGGTTTTTCTTAGATGTGATTTGTAATATTTGAATATTTTCAATATTACATGAAATAGCATAAATAGGCTTGATTTTTATATGACCTAATTTAATTGGTTAACTAAGACAAAACTGGAGTTTTGGAGGAAGGAACTGAGGTAGGCAGGTAGGCTAATCTATGTTGTTCTGGTGGCTCTCATGTTGCCTCCTAGATATTTCTTGTGGTTCAGTAAAGAGATTTGCAGTTTAAAATTAAGATTATAAGAATTACTTGGACATCCTTTGTAGTAGTAGAAGTAGTTGGAGATGTGTGAATAAGAACAGGCNCTTTCATTGGTTTTATCAAATGTCAGTAATACACATTGGCCAATCACGGCCAAACTACTACATTGAGTCACCTCATTGAGCCATTTTCTACAGTTTCTACCTTCTCTCAGAATGGCTTGGTAGCAGCTAAGAGTCTGGGCATGTTTAGGGATTTTTTGAAATAATTTTTTGTGCTGCCAGAAATTACTGGTTTCTCTTGCCTTCAATTCTGCCTATATGACATAGTAGGAAAAATAGTTGAGCCAAAAATAGAACATTTCTATGGGTAAAATTCAGCCTCCATGGCAACAGTTAGAACACATTTGGATCAATTTGCCATTCAATGAAATCTTTTATTTACTTCATTGGACTTTTGCTTTAACTGCAACCAGCTTACATGGATTTAAGTTTTACTGTCTTTCTGCAAGGTGGGGAAAAAATATGTTACTTCATTTTAATAGTGACAGTAAACTCAGCTGCCCTAAGCTAGGAGAAGCCCTGAGCAGTAGTAGAGAGAAGGCCTTAGTACCAATGGATTTAAAAATACTTAGAAATTCACACAGAAATATATTTATATAAAAACTACCTAGACAGTACATAATTGCATTTATGGTTTTGTTTTAATTAAAATTATTATCAAATAAAAACTTGATTCAACCAATTCCATCTTCCTTTTGCAGAAACAGAAAAGTCTCAAGCCTATATTTTTTTTCTTAATGTCAGATAAAAAGTGTGCTGGAAAATAAAAAGGCCTATGTTGCATCATATTCTTTAAGAAAAAGATGGTGCAATTAATATCAAAATGAAAACTTACCCCACACTGCCATGAAAACAGCAAAAAAGACAGTAGCTCCATTGTCAAAAAGGTGGGTTACCTGAGAGATATATTAATAATGTGATCAACTTGTAATGATAGGCCTTTATTTTCTATTTTCACCTACTGAAATTAATGTGATCATGAGTTTAGCTGGCCTGACAATCCTGAGGATCCTTCCCTTGACATTTGAAATCCACCTGTGAATTGACAGGACTATTTGCCAGCCTGGCCTGGGACTGACCCCTGCCAACACCAGATGTGAGCACAATTTCAGACCCAAAGCATTAATTTTATGGCACCACACAAAGAGAAGATGGATGAGAAGATAAAGGCTGATGTCAAGGACACCATAACACATAGCTCAAGGACACTAGCTCTGAGACTGCTGAATCTCTAAGCACAAATTTCATTCAAAAGTTTTACAACCCAAACTAAGTATTGGTGAAAGACAGTGTTAATGTTGGCCAAACTTGATCTGTCCCTTCAAGATTTCATCTACCCATGCTCACTAAAGACAAAGGCAGAAGGCAAAATTCATGCTTTTACCAGGAAGTATCTCTATTTGCATAGCCTAAAACATACCTTGGCATAAATGCAGCTGTCCGACAGCCTCATGAAGGGGCAGTATTTATCACATATAGGACACATTATGATATCTGTAGCTTGGCAGACTTCTTTACTGGAAAAATAGAAAAGACAAAAATTAATAGCTTGATTACCACAATCAATTACCAACAATCTGCACAACAATCTGTCTGGATTTATAGGTTTTGCTAATATTCACTTACTTATTGAACAAAACTGGTCTGTAACTGAAGCCAAGATGTTCATAACTGCATGTGTATTATTAATATTTGTTGACTCTCTAAGACTACAGAGTTTACAGTCAGAACTGCAGAGTGCAGTTTTCCAGGGACAACCTTGTAGTATCTCTTTACCATTTCCAGCTTCTCCTTGAGTCAGAGTGACCTTTGGTAGGAGGAGGGTGAGGATAAGTCCAGAAAAAAATATTCTTGTGACTTAAGTGCACATAAACTTAGAGACGCAGAACCCGGCAGAAGGTCCAGGGGTTTCTTCATCTGCGGAATACCTCTCTGTGGTGGATTTTTGGGAAAGGCCTTATAGAGAGTGAAAATTCCCCACTCTTATGCTGGCCTCTTAAAGAGTAATGAAGGGATCTACTTTTTCCCTACTTCGTTCTGAGTTGCCAGCACCATTAGCAACTGTAACTGGGCAAGAAGCATTTCCTTTCATCCCAGTTCAGGAGCATAAAACATGGGAAGTTTGATACTGGGTACCTTATGACAACTTGTCGTGGTTTCAGTTTGAACCAGACAGAAAACTATTAATTTGGGTTGCCAATTTTAAAAAAAAGGAAATTCTGTAATCAAGAGCAAAGCAGGCTTAAACTTGAAAAGGACAGACTTTATTAGCTAACACAAAAAGAAAGAAGAAGAAAAAAAACAAACTCTAAGAATTAGAATGAAACCCTTTAAACATTCTTCCTCTATTACCAAAATTTCTTTCATTCTCATTAACAACATACAGAAATTACATTTAGAAACTTTCAGTCAGTTTTTCAATTCTAGAATAGTCTTTATCAATTCTTCTAGGGATTGGAGCATCTCTTACTCACTATGGAACTAAAAACTGAAAGAAAACAAGACAAAACAAACTTTCCATGATAACAGCCGCCCGGAAACATTTGTATCATGAAATTCCTCCCATGTTCACAGCTCTTTAATAGCTGTACTTCTGGGCCATAATCGATTCATGGGGTTTATTTTTTAAAGACAAAACTGTTCAACAACAAAGGTTCTCTTCTTTATCTTCTTCTCTAGGACAAAATTTTCATTTCTCTGTTTAAACTTCTCAACAATCACAGTCACTTTAACACTGGCTTATTCAATACTGTATTCCTTTGCTCAGGTTTACAATTTGAACCATTTATCTCCCCACATTCTTTTATGGTTTAAAGGAAATTGTCTCATTATATTATAGTCCATCACCATAGCTTATAAAAGATTTTAATGTAAAAAATAAAACAACTCCTTATCTCTCTTCCACTTAAAGTATCACTTTCAATTTCTGACTGTAAATATCCTTATGTAGTCTCTCTATGTGTCTTCACTCTGTCCTTTCTTTCACTCCGGAGAGGATAGAAGTTTTCTGGTTTCATCTGAATATTTAAAGAGTTCACAAAGGCAGCAGTTATGCCAAAAACAGTCAGGTAATATATTTTAGACCATGCTGGACTATGGAGCTGCAGAGCCGTTCCTGGCCGCCGCAGCTGGCTTGATTATTGCGGCTGGAGAGAGAGGGTTAATAGATTCTTCTTTCCACCCCTCGGTCTCATTAGGGTTAAATTAGTCCAGAGTGAACTCTACTCAGGAAAAGCCATCCCCGCCCGATCTTAGTGGCGTGATCTTTCGTGGCTCCGAGACAGCCCTGAGGAGTTCTCTCAACGACCATGCTGCTGGAGAAGGAAACTCGAATTCCATCAGCCAGATATCAGCGGCGTGGCTCGGCTCCGCGATCTTTTTTCCCCTTTCCCAACCGAGTTCGGCCCGGCCTGCTTCTCCCCCCCCCAACCCCTGAGGGCCACGTGGAGGGGGAGGGCAGCAGGCCGGCAGCAGTTGTTACCTTTGTCCCAGCCGGAAACCAAGAGAGAGCTGGTTCCCGCGTTTGCATTTAAAAGGTGTATTCGCAAAAGGCGTATCCACGCTTTCATTGGTTTTATCAAGTGTCAGTAATATACATTGGCCAATCACGGCCAAACTACTACACAACTAAGCAGTCTTTTCTTGACTGTTCATTCAACAGTTCAAAATTAAATAATTAACAGCTTGTGGGAAGATCTCTCCAATTATTCATAATAACCCACAGTTGCAATTTCTTTATAAAAGTTCCCACGTTACCTGACTTGGCAGTGGTTCAAAGTAGTGACTCCATACAAAAAGACAAACAATCCAATGAAGGCAGCTGGAAAGAGCATCCCTGTGTACCAGCCTAACCAGGCAAAGTACAGCCCAATTTTCTCACCAAAGTACCGTCTGTTTTAAAACAAAACACAGCAAAGTTACCTGCTAATTGGAATAATCTACTTAATCTTGCTCATTAGTAGAAAAACAATATTTCTATCACATCTGAAGACTAGATTAAAGGGGAGAAAAAGCCTTCAACTAAGCTTCTAAATCCACACTGAGGGACCTTCCTCAGTAATGAACTTAAAACATTAATTTAAAAATTCAATAACCACAGTTTACAGTTAGATAAGTGGAGACCTCATGAAGGAAACACTGAGTTACTTTTAGAAAGCTAGTTCTTTGTATTTGGGAAATTGATAATGTGCTTTGATTTGGGCTGTTTGACTTTACTGCCCAAATAATTGCATTGAAAATAATTTTATCCCTAAAGCTTGTATAACAGCAAAAATTATTTGAGCTCAAATTAGTTCTAAGAAATCAATTAGCCAGAGTTCATTCTCCAATGCAGTTTATTTTCATTTGATTATTTATTTTCTTAGCTCAGTTCCTGGAAAACTAATTTCATGATTCTCTTGCAGTGGAAAGTGAAGTGCAAGCAAGGTCCATCATCTTGCAATGGTTTGAGGAAAGTAGTCTGAATTGATCCTAATTTATTAGATATATTGTTCAAAAACTAGTAGTAAAGTAGCCAGAAAGTTCCATTTTGATACATATTCATTAGCAATTTTCCTCCTCCCAAACACAACCAAACCTTTATATATGTGTTAGAGAATACAACAAGCACACAAAAACCTGCTGAGCTCATCAGCAGAGGAGCAGGCTCATGAATTGTCCTGTGTCTGTGGGCTGAGATTTTAGGGGATTATTTGCAAGATTGGTTTTAAAGAATGAGGCAAGATGATATGTTTGTGTTTCAGAGATTTTATAGACAACTTTAACTTGTATATTGACTCAATTTGAAAATAGCTGCTGCTGAAAATTTGCTTTCACCTTAATGATGCAGCTTCTGATCTATCCAGAAAATAAGTGCAGTGAGCCAGCACTTCTGGCTCCTCTGTGCTACCAGAGAACATCGTTGGCCAGACTTTCTCAGCGAGAATGGAAAGACCTTGGACTGTCTCTAGCGTTGGGTGCACTGGAGGACACTTGGTCTTTACTGCACAAAATTAGCAGTTTCCAAGTTGCTATTAAAAATTTCCAGCATAGGAAATATCTCTCTGGCCTGAGCTCATGCTCTGATGGAAGATACTGACATACAGTGACTATTTGCATTTGAGTTTAGCAGCTCTGTATAAGAAGCCAAGTATTGTCATTTTTGGTTTCATTCTTCTGTCATTCATCAGAGACTCAAATTTACAGGCTAAAGAGATGGTAAGCTAACGCTAGTGTGCTCAGTTCTGACAAGGGCAGCAGGTCTGATTGTAAAAAAACACTGCAAACTGCTTTTTAAGACCCGATTTAAGAGTGTAAATGAAACCTTTGGCCTGATTATTTTCCTGACACCTAGGATGTCAGCCTGTGCCTGCACCTCCAAAAATGCAAACTCACATTTGAGCTTATTTCCACTAAATATGGTTGACCTATTTTTCTCCATGTACATAGTTCAAAGTAATGAAGTCCACCTAACCTTCATCAAGCTTTATTTTTTACTTCATTCCCTACACTCAAGGATGCTTCCTTGGTCCAATCCTCTAGCTGACAAGCATTAATGGCAAAAATAATCTCCTATCCTATTGAGCCCTTCAATCTAACAGTGCAAATCATAGTTTTCTCTTTGAGCTAGAAATCAAACACCTTCATCCCAGATGAAGACCCAAGCAAAGTTCAGTGTTTGCATAAAGAAGACTGTCCATGATGGGAAGTAACCCATCTCTGAAAAGCAAGGAAAAGGCATCTGAGCCAGGTTTTAAAAATAAATGAAGAATGTCGATATTACTTTGATAAGTATTGGCTTAAATATGGAGAAACAGCCTTGATATTCTATTTTTGCCCTTTGCAACACAGCTGGTACTCCACAGGCATAGTCTGTACTACTGAAAATTGCATCAGGATCAACTTAATATATCATGTCTGATGGCCCCATAGTTTGCATATTTCTCCTTTTAGTGTCTGCTCAGATAACACTCATTTAAATGCTATGGAAACAAGCTATGCCAGTAAGAAGGTCTTTGGAGGCCTTCCTAGGTGCCGTATTTAGAGCAGTTCCACATTTATTCCAATACATAATTCACCTAGACTGGACCTTATGACCCTCAGGAGATGAAAAACATGTAGAGATTCCTTTGTCACTCCCTTCAATTTGCCTCAAATATTTGTTGGAAGAACAAATTTGTTTCTTCTTTTCTTCTGTCACTATGTAAAGAACAGAGATTTCATATAGCTTGCTTCAGTGATGACAGTTATCTCTGAGCCAGGGCTCAGCAATGTACACAAAGAATTC
>WAAG01087496.1:0-18746 GCA_013390105.1 Tichodroma muraria | reverse complement strand
GAGATACCAAGAGAAATCATCTTATCAATAATATGAAAGCCCACTTATGTTCTTTCTCTCTCTCCCATTTCAGCCTATGTAATTTGTGCCAACTATAAAGATGGAATATCATCAGGGAAAAGATGTAGAGTAAGCAGAAGCAGAGGTCTGAGTTGTCTGTGCAAACTTTTTTCCTCTGTAGAGAAATCAAAGTTTTGTCTTCCCCAATTTTTCTGCCTATTCCTGTTCAAGTTCACCCCTTAATATTAACTTGTATAGAAAAAGTAAACCTTCTCAATAAAAAATATTTGGAGGGATTTGAGAAAATTTTAACTATACATGTGCTGTACATTCACCTTTTGTTTCCTGGATTTCTGTTTACAGTCAATCTCCTTTTAAGAGTTCTGTGTGTAAGAGGACAGTTATTTCCCAGCAGGTGCCAAACAAATGCATCCAACACAGTTATGATAGGAGATTTGCTCTTTTAGACAGCACAGCTCAGGTAGAATTGCACTGCTTTAGTGTGCACAGAAGTAAAGGGGTATGGGAAGTGGCCTTAGAAATGCATAAAAAAAGTAAACCTGGAGTCTGTTCCTACAGAGTAAGTAAATCAGTCTTACCTCTTGTGTCACGGTTTACTCTCAGCCTGGAAGCTGGTCAATACTGAAAAAGAGAAGCAACAACTTCTTTCTTATCTTTGCACAGACTCCCAAGAATAAGTCACAAGGCAAAAACATGCTGGTGACTTCAACAGAGAGGGAACATGTCTATTGAGACAGACAATTCTTTGAGGAAAGCAATTCCACAGGCAGCAGGAATGCTGTGGGATTCTGCCAGCACGCATCTGTCCCTATTCTTACCTTTAATCCTTCCACACAGACAGAACAGGCTTGTCCTACCAGCACTTTTATAGGTTCTGGTTTGCAAATTCAATTCCCTCCTCCTCTTTCTTAGGTCAAAAAATTTTTGGCAAAGCATTGTTTGGCAAACTTGACTGAGTGCATGATTCCTATTCGTGCTTGAGGATATATTTAGAAATATTTGAGGTCTTCCTAGCTATGTGCATAAATCTCCTATAAATATTATGACTAGGAATCTAGGAAGGAGGAAGTGCTGTCCAGCAAATAGAGCACGACACTGGATATTGGAATTGTTGGCTTCTCTTCTCCTGTTAATTGCTGTTTGACATATAAGATTTGTATGTCTCAGGACTCAGCAGTAGTAAGAAGACTATTAAAGAGCTTTGGAGGGAACTTATTCTGAAATATTCTGGAAATAAAGAATAGAAATAATCTGGTATAGTCTAATTCCAAGACTGGATGACCACATTATGCTTGTGTAACTGCAACTATTTACAACTCCTTAGCTTTTTGGTGGGTACTTTCAAAATATCACATAAGACAGATTATCCCCCTTGATTCATACATTTAATTATACCTTTTACCTCCTTCTGAAGTATTACTGATTGGTTGTGATTTGAAATTCAATTGTAAAGGTATTGTTTTGCCATTCTCCATATCTGGCTGTGCTGGTTTGCTCTGATGTATGTCCAGCAGAAATTTCAGTGAAATCACACTAGCAGGAATTCCTAAGGATGCATTTTGCATCTTTCATCTTTTAGGTTTATTGGTAGTTTTAACCTGCCAACCTCCTGCTATTTTAGAAACCTTGGATAGCGTCTGTGTTTACCAAATGCAAGAATGATGGGGACAGGTCACTGCAGCTCCTCCTCACTGGGATTTAGATGCCAAGTTGTCCTCCTCCAGCCTTCCCAAGCACAAACACAAATGTCACTGAAATATAGAGAATTCCTGTGAGGCTTTGTATTTCCTTTGCAAAGAATTAGGAAGAACCCGGTGGGTTCTTCCTAAAATAAAATCTTATTTAAAATAAGATCTTAAATAAAATCTTATATAAGTGGTTTTCATCTTCTAGTAATAAAATTATTAAACGGGCAAGCCATAACTGAAATTATGGCAATTATTAGGCAAGACGTCTCTAACTTAAATCTTCTAGTAGTGGCAACTACAGATTGTGGTGTTCCATGAAGTAAGTAGGAGTATGAACTTTGTACCAGGTTTTGCCTATCTCATCAATCTTTTCCAGCATTTGAATACCCTCACTGTTAAAATATTTTTTTCTTATATTTAAATGAGATTTCCAGTTCTTCAGTTTGTGCCTCTTGCCCCTTGTCACAGCATAGCACAGAGAAAGGTCACGATGACTGGAAGCTGACCTCGGAATCCCCTCCTTGACAGGAGATAGGGAGACAGTAGGATGGAAATGCTCATGGCTCAAGATGAAGACAGGGAGGCTGCTTACCAGTTACTGTCATGTGCAAAACAGACTCTACTCTGGAGGAAAATTTATTTAATTTTTGCCAATTAAAATAAACACAGTTTGTGAAACAAAAATTAAAACACCTTTTCCCCAAGGCTTCCCAGACTCTGCTTCACTTTTTCATTCCTGATTCCTCTGCCCCCATCTCCGAGCAGTCCAGTTAGGTAGGGAATGGGAAGTAGAAGTGATTCCATAACAGTTTCTCTCTGCTGCTTCTTCCTCTTCATACTTCTCCCTTACTCCAACAGGGGTCTCCATGGGCTGCAATTCCTCCAGGAAATTTCCAGCTGCAAGGAAGTCTCTGCCCCAGTGCGTGGAACACCTTCTCCTGCTCCTTCTTATTTGACACATGGAACACAGGATCCAAAGAAACATAACACTCACTAAGGTCAAACTCATCAACAGACACTGTCCTTTTCCTATTCACTAAAATGGTAATTTCATCACAGAAAGCTTGATCAGATATTATTTCTTCTGCTGAGGACTCCCAATGATCTTCTTGTCATTCAGCGTAGATGAAATAAGTTTCCATGAAGATTTTGCCTCCACTGAATAACAGTTTGGCAAGTTAATTCAGAAACTTCAGTAATATACCACAAAACCAGATAATGAGGGCACAGCTGAAGGTGGGAAATGTTGATGGCCATTCTACACTTCTTGAGAGATCTAAGGATGATGGAATTAGAAACTGGGACAATGGGTGTTGTAGGCTTGATGAGGCCTTCTGCAGCTTCTGGACATATGACCACCCATCCTATGTACTGACATATTTTGCTAGGAATACTTGGGATATATCTTTCCCATGCCTTTTTTTTTTTTGATCTCCTGGCTCACTGGCTGCTTCCCAGAGCTGGATATGCTGTTTCTGCATTTTTTGTGTTCTTACACACTATCCTTCACATTAATATTAGGGGTATACTAGTGTTGATTTTATCACATTCCAAAAATGATTTATGCTGCAAAGATGTGTGAATTTATTGATTTTCATAGTCCTCAGTTACAATTAATTTTCAGTGAAATTTTCATCTTAGATCTGTGCCAGGGATTTGATTTGGGGTCATGGGTGGAAATAAGACTCTTATTGGAACCATTTGTCTTTGGAGCCTTGTGTAAGACAAATGTATTCAAGGAGCTGGTGATACCTACTCGGCTGGTCCTTGCACTGTGGACTTTAGAATTCCAGATATTATTAACATAAGCTTTAACTTAAAATATCTGTGAGAAAGCTAAATTGTGTCTGTATCAAGGATAGAATACGATAGAAAATCAAGGATAGAAATCAGTCCTGACCAGGACACCACTGTGCATGGAGAGGTCAATGATCTGCATCACAGTTAACCTCCGTGTGCCCAGGCCCACACTGAGCTGTGCTGCCCATCCTGCACCACCTTAGGGCTGTGCTGTGCGTCACAGATCTCCTAGCTGCAGGGCACACTCAGCCAGATCATCCCTGCAGGCATCTCCCTCTCTGTAATGTTTTTGCATCACCTGCATAGTCTTGCCTGTATCTAAAAGTGCAAAAGGAACCTCTGATGTGGACATCCTTTATGAACAGAATCGTGTTTTCAAAGATAATTGTAGTGGCATGAATGACTTGAAAACAGGAAACCTCTCCACAAATTGGATCTGTGTGGTGCACCATGAGGAAACCCACCCTGGGCCCATCTGGAGCTGGGGTTCCTAGCATCTGAAGATATTTACTCAGAATCTGGTTATTCTGTACCACCTCACATCAATGCTGGGGGCAGGGGGAAGGGAGTCTCTTCTGAGGAGAATGGGTCCCTTCCAGTAAAGGTGGCTGAGGGAGCCATCCAGTACTGTCAGGGGTTGTTTTCTATGTGAATCGTATCTTTTCTTGTACTTTCTGTCATTAGTATTGTTGCTGTTACTGCTGTTTCCTTATCTCATTGCTATTTCCAGTAAATTGTCCTTTATCTCAATCTCTGACCTTAGCCTTTTGTGCCCCCCGGCTCCCCTCTCTGGTATGCTGCAGGAGAGGGAGAGGAGGGAAGGGGCCACGGTTTTAGAGGGAGTACTAAACTGGAGAATACCATTCACAGCCCCATCTTATTTAACTGGCTGTTTCATTAAACCAGATTTTGTTGGACCTTTCTTACTGAGATCCACAAAAAACCCTGCATTGTCCATCTCCTCCTCCCTGCCCGCTCCCATCGGCCTGCAAATCTGCAGCTTGTTCACACCTTCTCACTTCAAGCCATGTTTTCATCTTGAGTTACTGTGAAAATCCTTCTTTGCAGGCTAATTGGAAAGAGCACATCTTTCTCAAAGACAAAAATAACATTCTAACTAGGTGTGCTAGGACAATTGGACAATTTACTTCACTGCCTTGCCTACTCTCCTGCAAGCAAGCAAGGTATCATGCTAGGAAGTGGGAGCAGGATGAAATTAATTAGATTTGCCAATCTGAGTGCAGATAAAAAGGGGGCTGTGACCTTTCTCAGCTGCTTTATGGTCTGTTGAAGATAAACTCAGATAAAATGAAGGATGCATTTCTCATGGCATTCTTTGGAATTCTTGGCTTTCATCGAGTTCTTATTAGTTCTTTCTCACTCTTCCCTGCTGATATAAGTTTCCAGAGGGATTTGCCTCCCATACAGATTCAGCAATGTCATTAGCTCTTCTGTAAAATAAGTCATGCCAGAGCCTAATTCCTTTTTATCCGCTGTGAGAAGCAGTCTACTCTCACCCGCCTCCCACAGAAAATCCGTAAGTGACCACCTCCTAAGGAATATTACAGGGACAGGTTTGGTCCTTTTAGATATTCCACATGTGGAGGGTTTTTAATGTTTAACATCGAATTTACTTATTTGAGGATGTTTGATGCTGCTGTGATTTTGCTTCAGCACAATGACACAGCAACGTGATGGAGTCACAACGCAAACACAACAGAGGGATTGCAGTAAGGAGTGAGATCACAAACCACATGTGATTCCTGTCACCCAGCTCCACACACTCACCATCCCTGAGGGCGCCCAGGTGCTGGGAAGGAACATCCTTCCCCTGCTGCTGACAGAGCTGTTTTCCCACAATATGGCCATGAGGGTGTTGGGGTCAAGCAAACAGAGGGTTTTGTTTGCAGCCTTGGAAATAAGTACCCCAGTTGTAATGAAAAACTGGTTATGGTGAGCAAAAGCTCACTCCCATCACCCCCTGGGAGTTAATATGTTAATGTTTCTGGAAAGTTCATAGTTCTAGTTACTCTCATTCGTTGTGTTGCCCCTGAGATGTTTTACATATTCCTAATCCTCACATCCCATTGGAACCCTTCCCTCAGACTCCGCCCTTTACCTAATTTATATAAATTACTGTTTCAGCCTGGTCCTTGCCTTTCCTAGTGTACCCCACACTGTGTTTGGCTTCTCAAGTGTTGTTGTGGTTTGTTGTTTTCCTCTTATTAAAGTTGATTTGTTTCAGGTCACAGGATTGTGGCCCTCCCCCATTTTATTTAGTGCCTAAGGGATTTTCTCCCTAATAACCCGAGGTAGCACCCTGGCCATACCGTCTGGGCCCTCGCCAGGGAGCTGCTACATGAGGGCAAGACACAAGCGGGTTAAAAGCCTCTCTGAGCAGAGGAAAGAGTGTTTGGTCTAAATAACTGTTTAAAAAAAGCACTGTAAAACTTCCAAGAACATAACGTGGTCACAAATAACTCTGGGTGAGAATTTGGTTTCTTAGAGGCTGTTTTGTAGTCTTTGGGCCACCAAGAAGGTCAGGGGCCTGAAGCACATGGGAAGTATGGAACAGGCAGATGTGCTGAGGCTTTCCCTAAACAGTACCTCATTCCTCAAGTGCTCCTGGCTCAGGCACATGCCAATCTTGATGTCTTTGTTGTATGTTGTATGTCTGCACCTGGTTCTGCTCCCATGCATTTGTGTGGCAGATCTTTGAACTGATGAAAACCTTCAGTGGCCACTCTTGGTGGTGATGATCTGAGTAGATAACCATGGCTGGTTTGAAGTATCCTGTCCCTCTGTGTTTGGCCACCAGCTGACTTCATCCGATGCCCCTGCTTCTGGTACAGGGAAGTTCACCAACCCCATGCACTCCTGTTCGTTGTCCTGTCTAGATTTTACAGGCCTTATCTTACATCTGCTGGCTGCCTCCTCTTCAGCTTGAGGGGCCCAAGGCTGACAGAGCATTTTCAAGAGCTGACATTTCAGATGCCTGTGTCGGATGACACTGAATGCTGTTTTCAGTGGGAGGGACAGTGCAGGGTGTTTGAAAATATCCCTCATTCTGATTCACATTAGTGTTGAAGAGTTGAAAAAGTTGTCTGTCTGCAGTGTACATAAAGTCTATGAGGTTCTCAAAATGAGCTTGCCTACGCTGGGGAAACCCACTGGAGCTTGATTTGGTATGAAAATCTCTTGTCTTAGCAATTCCAATACAAACACATCTCTGATGACCCCAGCTGATGGACTTATTTTTAAGACTATTGATATCAGTGCTCTCAGGCATCAAGTTTCAGAAGAAAGAATCTAATTTTTCGCTGACATTGTAAAATTTGAGGGGGAGGTTATAGGTCTCTGAAGCATTTGACTCCACCAGCTGCAAAGGGAATATGATCTGGGCCAAATATAAGAAGTCAGGGATTTATACATTTGTTTTAGACGTTAGAATTTTATTTAAAGTGATAGTTCTCCTCACAACCATACCCACATATGCCTGTCCCACACCATTTATGGTATTCTAATGTTTCTGAGCTGTATTTGCTGTTGCTGTGCAGTTTTTGAAGCCCTCCAGGGAGTGAATCTCTCTGTGACTGTGTAGGTGGATTAGTTTTTCCTCAGAGAACTATGAACACTGTTGACTGTGGCCATATTCACTCCCCTTTTTCTTCTGTTTCATCATCCCAATTCTCACCTAGGTATTTGAAACAGCATTCATAGCTCTCTCTGATAAGAAAAGAGGTTCTTGTGTGTCACAGAGTAAATATTTTTTCCTCTTAATAGGTGATAATTGCTCCAGACAGAACGATTTTTCCACTTCTACTTTTGCATTGGGAGTTGAAATTATTTCCTCCTTTGGCAGTAGAAGCATGGCTGTGGAACTGCAGAAAAAGGGTCCTTGTGTCCTGTTGGACTAACTCCTACCTGTGTAATACAACAGGAGGGAGGTATCCTGTGTGGCATCAGATTTCCACAGGGAACCAGAATCATCTTGTGTTTGGCTCATGAGAAGTGTTTGCAGCATCATCTCTGTTCTCTGAGTCTTCAATATCAGGAGCCTCCAGAGGCACTAACTCAGGAAAAAAAAAACAAACAGAGGAAAGCTGTAGACTGCATATCTGAATGTCGTGGAAGATTTCACTTAGCGACCTATTTCATGCTCAAATGAGTTCTATCCTCCTTCTGCTCAGCCAGGAATGATACATCAGTGCCAGAGAAAACAGTGCTCCCTGGTCACAGAACTATTGCAGAAAAGGGAGTCCTGTTATTGGGAACTCGACAATGTACCACAGAGACTGGACAATATTGGGCTATGGTTGTCAGTGACTTGAATTTAGCTTCAGGGAAGGTACTGGGCTTCATGCGGTTTGCTCTTGCCAAAGCAACAGCTCCCTCATGTCCTCACCTGAGATGTCCATGCAGCAATCCTGTCAGTGGCAAAGGGCACTTAACACTCCCGAGGAAACAATCCACTTATGCAATGGCTACTGGGGTGGTTTGGGAACAGGTTGTGGGCATGGCATCTATTAATCTGCACAACAAGGAAGATTGGCTTCCACATTATGCAAAGCATTCAGGGTGCTTCCAGCACAGGCAGTGTGTTAGCAGGGAGGTATGCACAGAGCAAGGAGTTCAGAGCAAGGACAGGGCACCGGCTGGGGGCTGACACCAGCACAGCTTTATAGTCCTCAGAAAGGAAAAGGGAAATGAATGGTTTGGCCATAAGACTCAAAGAAGAAAATGCTGGAAATCTGTTCCTTGAATTGCAATGGTCAAATTGCAGATGATGAAGGAACCATTTTTAGGCTATATAGCTGTGCAGGAGAGTGTGTATGTGTGAGAGTTTGTTACTGTGGAAATGAACAGGGATTCTTACACACATTTAAGAATGTGTGCATTCTTAAATTCCTCCTGCATTTTCAATTGCCTTAAACCAAATGCTCTGCCATCTCTTCTGCTAGGAGGTGTCCCAAATAAACAAGCCTGGATTGTCTGTGGCAAAAGGCTTTTACTAACAGTTCTCTGAGAGTGTTTTGGGCTGGACATCACAACCCTGCCATTCTGGTGTTTTATCTCCCTTTTATTTTGATCCATTTGCTTCCCATCAAGCTTCCTCCCTGTCAGCACTGAGCAAGTAACACATGTGGCTAGTACAGAAAAGAAATAGGGAGGTTGGTGCCTTCCAGCCAGGTCAGCCAGAGGAACTTGCTAAATATGTTTGTCATTCCCTTGTTGTCTCAGACACTGCCAGAGTATTTTGAGCAGCAAAGGCCCCTGCAGCCCTGCTAGCTGAAGGGCATCAGCTGGCAGATTGGCTGTCTGGTGGGAAGCACTCCTTTCCCTACCTCCCAGTGCTCAGTGCCTGCCCGTTTTCCACCTTAACAGCAGTTTCCATGCAGGATTTGTTCCCGAGGTTTTCTTGTCAGATAACAAGGCTGAGTCTGGCAATGTGCCACAAATCCAAGTCCAGATCCAACCAAGTAGTGAAGCTGAGCAAGAATTCCCAGAAGGCACAGGCACATGGAGAACACACATGCAACACGTATGTTCAGAAATACTCAGCTGGCCATGTGTCAGAGCAGGTGAACACACTGAGCACTCACACAAACACCGAGGGCACAGGAGACCTCACCCTGCTCCCCTCGGGCAGTTCAGGATGAGGTCCCAGTAGAGCCAGTGTAGATGCTCATAAGTACAAGGGGAACCTGATGGTACCTGGACATCCACACTCCATGTGCCCAAGACCTGTCCCTGGATCCCAGTCTCCTCAGGCCACATGGTGATACAATTTTTAGGGTGTGCTTCAATGTTTTCTTTAACTGGTCTGTTAAAAACAATTGCTTTTTTGTTTGTTTGTTTTGTGTTGTTGGGTTTTTTTGTGCAAAATACTATCTTCCCAAGCTCCTGAGTTATGTCTTGTTGAAACCTGCAGAAACCTGCAGCCCATGATTTTTTCCAGAAGTGTTTGTATGTCTGGGCTCCAGCAGCTCCAGTTCCCTAACAGTAATTCTTTTGCAGTTGTCACCAGATTTGCCATTGTTCTGGGCTTGTCTTTCTAGAGCAGAAGAGAAGTGTGGTGCTGCTTAACTGTACTGCATGATGGATCAGCTGCTGTCACTCAAATGGATAAAACTCTTCCACATGCTTCAGCAAGGGCTAAATGGCTGGATAATGAAAAGGGGGAAATGAACTGGGGTTACATATTCCTTCCCTTGTGTTGGACTTGATTTCAGTGTATTAATTCCTGATGGGGGACCCCTTTCTGCCATTTGGAGACAGGGTTTGTTCTTGATGTGCATTGACATCTGACTTGTGCCTGATCCCAAAAATACTATGGCATTGCACATCTCCCTAGCTGAGAAAAGTAACTGGTCCACTTTGACCCTGCTCCACTCCCACATCTGTGAGTCAGACATAAGAGCCATGCCTATATGGGTATACCCATGGATTTTCTTCCCCAAATCTTTCGAGATAATGTTGTCTGCTTGCAGAAATTGCATAGCATATTTGTGCCATGGCACAATATATATTTTTATACCCTGATCATCTGTTGGCTTTTTAGATGCTCTTGAAATCTTCATTGCAACCAAAAAACTCACAAGTAACTCCCATGGGATTTTTGGTAATCTAGAGCTAGCTTCACAAACAGCTTTCATTTAGAAATCATTTTTCTCTTAATCGTATTGATAAAAACTATTCTTGGTGCAGCACTGCTGAGATTACAGCATGTCTCTGAATGGTCAACAATAGAACAATTATGCCTTCAGACTGACATTGCTAATCTTATCACGGAAACAATTCCATCTCCCTGCTATGAACAGTATTTTTTCTTCTTTATACTCAGCTCTTCCAGATGTGAATCTTGTCAGACAAAAGACTAAACTGTGATTCAAAGTAATTAAAACCATCAAGTTCTCCAGAAAAAGAAAAAAAAAAAGAAGGAAGAAAAAAAGGGAGAAAAGGTGGTCAGATCTAATAAATCTGTGGGTCATTCAGTGCAACACTATTTGAAAAACATTCCCCATGGGATTTTCAGCTTGCCTGTGCTGTTGTCAGCCATGCTCTCAGTATGACAGGGCATGCTGGAGGCATCAGTGTGCTCCGTGGACCCCTGATGAGCCCTCTGACAGGGAATGCTCAGCTCCTGCTGCTGCAGCATTTCTGCTGCCCTCTGTGTAAAACGAGAGCTGCCAGGAATGTTAGCACCAAAGAAACAGAATTGCTGAAACACTGATCATTCAGAGCAAGGCTTCTCATCCCAACACTTCCCAATGTTAAGATGCAGCTGGGCACTGGACTCTGGAGATGGTAGGACACACTTTCCTTAACCTTACATCCCTTTGTCCGGTTGACTAATGAAGTGCATGGATTTGGTGAAATGCATGCTTCCCTGCAGGAAGTGTCTAGTGCAAAGTGGTGTCGCAGTGCTATGTAGTTAAAGAATTCCATATGAGGCAAGACTGAAAGGGTTAATTGATTTTTGAGTAAAAGAGGCTGATGAACAGAACCCCCAGAATCTTAAAAATATTCAGGGGGAGAGATAAAGAACAGGTACAGGGAAATTTTGGCCATGGCAAATGCATGCTAATATTTCTGGGGCTAGAACTGACTTGTGAAGACTGCCCTGTCCCAGCACCAAAACATGGAGGGACTTTGAAGATCTTTGTGTCTCCTAATCGTACTCTCTTGAGACTGCTTCAAGGTTAATTTTTTCAATGCATTTATGGTATAGCTTAATGGTATAGCATAATATGCCACATAAGCATGTACAATGTTTCACACTTCTGTATTTCAGAAGAGAGAGAAGGAAGAAACTGCAACTCCAAAGATATCTCAGCATCACTTAACTGTGAAGTGGAGCAGAAGGTAAAAACATAACACCTGGGCAGTTGCTGAGTGACTATCAAAGCTGCACAGTTACTTAGGCTCCTCCTGTCTTTCCAGGAAGCATCCATGGAAGAGATCTGGATAGTGGGTCCTGGGTGAGGACGTGACCTTCAGGATGCCCTTTCCATCACTCAACAAAGCAGCTGAGGAGCTCCTGTTACAGAACAGGTGTGTGGGGTGAGCAGGCTGGGTGGAACAGTCAAGAAGAAAGGCAACAGGTGGTAGAAGGAGTTGAAGGTGGAGAAGGATCTGGATCAAAAGGAAATCAGGGTTACTAAAACAGTGCAATTTTGAAAAGGTGACTGCTCCTCACAGAAAACACTGGAGAACATGTTGAACAGTTGAAATCACTGACAGCAGATGTCATAAAGGCATCTGGTTTTGATAACCTTGCTTTTGAATGCCATGGTTTGGAGAAACATACATATTATCCTTGTCTGAGACGTGGCTGTGCTCTCCTTAAGAATTGTCACATGTTACTTATGAACCTAAAAATTAGTTTTAACACCTCCTGCAGGAGAGTAAGGTTCAGTCAATTACACACAGAACTATTGTGGGTTGTGTTGTATTGTGTTTTTCATGCCTGTTTTCCCCTCACTTCCACAAGGGCTCATTCACAATTTCAAATCACTCCTAGGAAAAACAGATTCTTCTCTGTGTTAATTCTAAGCATCTCCTTGTTTGATTTCAGTAGTTCTGTATTGCAGTGTGGAGGCATGGACATAGCCCAGTCCTCATTAAGGCCAGATTTTTGACTAACTGAGGCAGGTATCTTTCAGGATGGGACAAACATTAAAAAGTGTTTTGGAATACCAAAAGAGGAGAAAATTATGAACATTTCCAAGAGCATTTAAGGATGGGAAAACTTCCTGCCTAGCTTAAATTCTAATACTCTGTGCACTGACTTGTGTGTCTGCCATGAACACCATCACATTTAGACTCAGTGTCCAGAAGTATTACCAGCTTGCAAAGTAGTCAGATGTCATGCAAAGCCCGCAGTGTGAAACCATTCTCTCCTCTCTGCAATGAGTGTCCCACATTCTCCTCATCCCTCCCAGTCCCCACAAGCACTTCTGTTTTCCCAAGCTGCCCCACTTCAGTGTGTTCAGATGTTTCTTTTAACATCACTGCTCACAAGGCCTTGGGATGTGAGGAGGCGTCAGACACAACCTGCCTGCTGCTCCTGCAGTGCCAGGACAGAGCAGAGATTCAGAGAACAGATTTGTTTCTCAAGACACTCTTTTACTCTTCTTAGCAAGGCACCCACTGTAGGTATTGGGTGTGATACGGGTTGGTGGACAGGGCATTCACAAGAGCAGTGATCAAAAGCAGCAGAGTTAAGTCCAGTGTCAGGTGGTCAGCTACCAACAGCCAAATGATGCTGAATTGTTTGCTCTCTTCCTTTCTCTTTTTCTTTCTTCCTTCCTTCCACTTCTACTTTCTGTCTCTTTTCCCTCTTCATGAATTTTCTTGCTTCCTCAGTATTTTTTTCTCAATCTTGCTTTCTTTCTCACTATCTTTCTCCCTTCCTCTCTTTTCTCTGTCTTTTTCTGTGTTTCACTCTCTTTCTCCATTTCTTTCTCACAGTATCTACCCAACCCACTTGTCCTCTTTTCTCCCTCTCCTCTCCTTTTCCTGCTCCATCTGCCTCTCCCTCCTTTGCTTCCCTCATCCTTTCTGTCCTTCCCTCCCTGGTCCCCTTATTTTCTTCCTTTGGGGAAGAAAGCCCTTTCTGGTCAAGGCAATGTGGGCTGAGGGCATAGAAAATGAGTACTTGGAGAATTGGAAAGCTGAGATTTTGGCAGGAAGCCTCTGTGAGGAACCTGTGTCTTCAGGTCAGAAGTATTTTCTCCATGTCTTAGTACCTCTTAAAGTGCTGATGCTTTTGTGCCCAGGAGACACAGTTGTCCATGACCAAGCTGTTGAAGGTCAGAGAACTCCAATATCCACATGGGGCAGCAGCTCTGGTGGAGCTCATCAGCTGCATCTATTTTAAACCTTCCCTGAGAGTTGTTTCTTTAGGCCAGTTATGGGCCCCTGTCTTCCCAAGATCAGTTACCTGTGCATCAGCACATTTTATATCACAAGCAGCCTGACTCCAGAAATAGTGTGTTGATACAAAATGACTCCTGTCCTCAAGCCAAGGCAGCAAATCAAAAGTGAGGAGAAATTGGTTTTCCTTACTCATCCCTCTAATATTCCACTCAGATTCCAAAAAGCCTCCAGCCATGCCTTCCAGGATGACTGGTGGCAAGGCCAGGTCAGCACAGGGCAATGTGTGTGATTTCTCTCCCTCTCCCATCCGTGCAGTTGGAATTCTGGCCCAAGGTGTTGTCTCTTAAGGAACCTGCAATGTTACCTTTCATCAGTTGAGAATTTAGTAACAAATCCTCAGGCTGTAATTTCTTACAGGTGAGAGAGGAGCCCCAGCAGTTTCAGGTGCTTCAAGTGCATCCTGATTTTTTCCACAGTCAGAGCAGCTTGTTCATTTTGGAGGATGATTGTAATCTAGTCCGAAGAGAACAGGAGTTTTTGGCATTGAAATATGGTTCCCAAAGTTGTTGTGATATTTGCTAGTCTGTCAGCAGTTTTAAAAAGGTTTCTTTTCCTTGTTGCCCAGATATCACTGGCACTGATGAAGTTTTCACAGCTTCACACAGAGATGATGTCTCTAAGGAGCATCACTTACAGTGACACAAGAGTCAACACAGGGCATCATCTTTTCCTTAAATAGATTTAACTGCTGCCTAGAAGACTACTTCCATATTTAGCTGTAACATGGGAGGATTCCATGGGTGTAAACCTCAGTGTGTTTGGGAGGAGGAGGACCTCCCAGTCCTGAATGCTGTTGCTGCAAACACACCGACTGCTGTGGTCAGTGCAAAAGGCTGTTCAGTATCTCCAGCTCTCTTCCCCAGCCACTTCACAGATCTTTGAAGTACTCCCTGCAAATGAGAGGTGTAGAATAGCCAGGATCCTTGAGGGACCTGTAAGTGTCTCTGTAGTCAAAGCCATGTCTCATTTACCATTCCCCACATCTGCTTGTAGAACCTTCCCTCAGCACCTACCTGACGTACCAGGGTCTAGTAAATGTTAAATGTTAAGCTGTACTGCTGCTTGCTGTGCAGGTTGCTTCTAAACGCTTACTCCAGACAAAGGAAGCTCCAATGTGAATGTCATTGTGATGTCCCTGTGGGCACGATCTCTTTGCTTAAGGGTGGAGGTACCTGTGTTCTGTGTTCTCCAGACTCACCACTGATGTACTAAAGGTGCCAGGGGCAAAGAGACCTTTCAACTAATTGAAGTTGAAAAGTGGCACGTTTATTACAGCGCAGGACACATGGGAGGTAACCCTCCAAAGGTATGTGCCAATTTCCAAAGCATCAGCTCTCTGTATCTTTACAAAGGGTTTACATATTCATAGAGTCATTTGAAACGCCCATCCATATTCATCACCTGTCCCCCTTCATATTAAAATGAACTGAACGTTCATTATGGCTGCACAGTCCTCCCTCATAATTGGGTCGGTGGCCTCTCGAAATGGGTCAGTGGGTTCGTGAGGAGGAAGTCAGACGTCTTCATCACAATGAATTCTTCACCTTGTCCCCTTGCTGGGGCTTCTTGACCCCTTAGTCATGGTCCAGGCCTCTTCTCCTGGCTCCAGTTATTTTAGGGGCCAGGTGCATTCTCAGTTCTTACCCTTTTACAATGCTGTATGTACTCCCTATTGCTTCTAAAAACATAACTGAGTCAAATACATGATATATTTTCATCACTCTAGCTATTTCAGTTATACCCATATGCTAATAATTAAACCCTTAGCTTCTTCTAATCCCCTTGTTAAGTTTTGAATCAAAATCTATTGCTCCTATTTTGCTAGCCCCTGCTTTATCCCTCAACCAAAATGTATTGCTTCTATCTTCCTAGCTACATTCCTAACTTCTAAGTCTTTTAACCCTTTAACTCACCACCTGCTCAGGCTGCACAGCCCTCACTGGGGCACTGACGAGAATGGGATAACATTGCAGAATATAATGCATGAGCAGGACAAAAATGAGGAAAAGCTGACCATGAGGAAGAGCAAGGCAGCAAGGATGTTTCCCCATGTGGGATGAAAAAAAAAAAAAGCCAGGATCTATCAACTACTTTTTCCATCTAGTTTTCAGTTCCCTTATACAAAAAAGCTCATGCATTGCTGCAAAAGGAAGACAGTAAGCACTGTTTGGCAGTGTGGAAATGCCATGTTTAGTGCTTCTCTGTATTCTCAGGGTGTCAGACTTGGAGATCTCTTTATGGTGTCATGTTAACAGAGTTGCTCTCAATTCCAGTGTTAGAAAATAAAAACAGTTCCTTTTGATATGTATGTTTGTAAACCTGTAAAACATAGGTTTACTATTTCTCTTCCTAAAGAACATTTTCAAATTAATATGCATTTATTCTAACTTTAAATCACAATTCCATTGCTGAGAAACATTGTAGTAGTACAGTGTAAAAGTTTTTGTTTGCTCTCATGCCTATTACTCTCACTGTAGTTGAAGTACTGGAGTTTCTTAATCTTACTACAGAAAATTCAGGAGTTTACTCCTGAATATTAATTGTTTGAACACAATCAACACTTCAATAACTGCAGAACTAAAATGTAACTACTGCTTTTTATGCAAAGGAATCTACGGTCTTTAGACACTGACAAATTTATAAAGCCTCCTTGCAGAAGGAAGTGACAGAGGGTTCACATTTTGTGCAGCCCTCAGGTCACTTTGCTGCCTCATGACATTCTCACTCTTCCTCTGCTATTTTCTTGCTGTGAAACTCCCGGCTCTTCACTCGGAGCTTGTTGACCTGTGACTCTGCAATGTCAGCCCGCTCCTCGGCTTCCTCCAGCTCGTGCTGGATCTTGCGGAACTTGGAGAGGTTGACATTGGACAGCTCCTCCTGTGTGGGGAAGGGGAATCAGTGGTGAGGAGCCCAGGGCAGGGGTTTTGCTCCTGCTGCAAGTCAGCCTGATGGGGCTGCAAATCTCCATTGCCCTCCCACCACTGCTCACACATCAGCCTCACATGGAGCTCCTCATCCTCCCCTTCTCAGGACACTACTGGGACAAGCTCTAGCAGGACTGTGTCACACGTGAGGAGCAATTTCATCATTTTGATTTGCCATTTATGTACTTATTGTCCCACTTGTTTGGTGCTTATGTGCCAGGGGGGCATATCTGGATGACAAGGTCCCCCTCCTCAACTAATGATTTTTGACATTTTCAAAATCTCTGATATTCCACTTCTGGACACCTGTGTGACACCCACAGGAAACGGTGCTTTTTATTTCCCTGAGTAATACTCACAGCTTCCTCAGCTTGTCTCTTGTAGGATTTCACTTTCATTTGCAGCTTGTCCACCAGATCCTGCAGCCTGAGAATATTCTTCCTGTCTTCCTCAGACTAGGGAGGTTGGTGAACAGGAAAGAGAATCAATTCTTGGTTCTGCATCACGTGAGGTTAGCAATGGGGGATGGCGTGTGCAAAACGTGACTCGCTGTGAGAAAGCCCTGTCAGAGCAGGAGCCCTCCTGCCTTACCTGGTAGGTGAGTTCCTTCACCCTCCGCTCGTACTTGCGCACTCCCTTCACGGCTTCAGCGCTGCGCTTCTGCTCAGCATCAACCTCCCCTTCCAGCTCCCGCACCTGCAAGGACAAGCCCATGCCTGCAGCTTCCCTGGCAAAGTCTCTCCAAGGCCACGCTCACTCAGGCACAATCCCAGCCCTACACACCCTGGCCTCCAGCTTCTGGATCTGCTTCTTCCCTCCCTTCAGGGCCAGCTGCTCGGCCTCTTCCAGACGGTGCTGCAGGTCCTTCACTGTCTGGTCCAGATTCTTCTTCATCCTCTCCAGGTGGGCACTGGTGTCCTGCTCCTTCTTCAGCTCTTCTGCCATCATGGCCGCCTGATCAGAGCACAGGGTCAAAGCCATTTCAGGACTGGAGATATTTTGGGGAGAGCACATTCATCACCAGCAAAGCCAGGAGTGTCCAACTCACATCTGTGATGGCCTTCTTGGCCTTCTCCTCAGCATTGCGGGCTTCCTGGATGGTATCCTCCATTTCACTCTGGATCTGGGAAATGTCTGTTTCCAGCTTCTTCTTGGTGTTGATCAGGCTGGTGTTCTGTTGAAGGAAAAATGCATATTTTTATCTCCACTTGCTTCACACCATTTTTAGAAAAATCAAATCACCTATTTTTGTTTTTGTGACAGTTTTAAATGAAGAATACAAATAACTGATAAATGGCAATATTAGACTGCTGAAGACTAATTGTTATATTCGAATTTAAAAAGGAAAAGAGACCTATTGGTAATTTGAATTCTCTAAATACTCTAGTTGTTATATGTCTTCAATTCTAGAACTTACCTGAGTGTGGAGGAGCTGAACTCTCTCACTTGCATCCAGAAGCTCCTGCTCAGCCATTTTCCTCGACCGCTCCGTCTGCTCCAGGGCTGCCCGGAGCTCCTCAACCTCAGCCTGCAGCAGGTTTGCTCTGCGCTCCACCATGGCCACTTGCTCCTTCAGGTCATCCTGTGTCCTGAGAGCATCATCCAAGTGCAGCTGAGTGTCCTGGAAAGAGAGATACGACAGACTGGGAGGCATATCCTTCCTACTTACTTATTTTCCATTTTCATATTAATATGGAAAAGAGAGAACTGTAGAAGAGAAATATTTGTAACTGTGTAAGAAGCCACTGAGCACCTGGTCTGTAATGCCATACCTTAAGCACTGCCTGGGTGTTCCTCAGGTTCTTCTGTGCTTCTGCAGCCATGCGATTGGCATGGCTCAGCTGGATCTCCATTTCATTCAGATCTCCCTCCATCTTCTTCTTCAGCCTCAGGGCTTCATTCCTGCTCCTGATCTCAGCATCCAGGGTGCTCTGCATGGAGTCCACAATTCTGAGGTGGTTTCTCTTCATCTGGTCAATCTCTTCATCTTTCTCTGCTATCTTCCTGTCAATCTCAGACTTCACTTGGTTGAGCTCAAGCTGCAGGCGCAGGATCTTCCCCTCCTCATGTTCCAGGGAGGCCTGAAAAAAGTATAAAAACCAGTTAATTATAAAAAGTATCAATGTCAACAACTTTACATGAATCGTAAAGAATAATGCATACCCTGAGGTCTGAGATTGCAGGAAAGGAAAAAAAAGTATACCCGTGGATTCAAAGATTTTAGTGGTGTGAAGAAACCCTGCTTCTTATGCCTCCACTCAATTCTCAATGTATAGAATTACATAAAAGTTGCCAAATCTGAAGTTGCCAAACTGCGTTGTAATTCATCAATTAACAAGAGAAGATTTTACCTCAGCTTCCTCCAGGGAGG
>WAAG01087491.1:1468-13812 GCA_013390105.1 Tichodroma muraria | reverse complement strand
GTCGATGACTTACCCCAGTCATTGTCTTCGTGTACTATTTCTTCTTCCTTTTCAACTACTTCTTCTTTTGGTCTTGCAGCTTCTTTTTTCTGGAGGGAAAACACAAAAAAATAACCCCCTCAATAACCAAAATTTAACGGTCCAATTTCCAACAACAGCAAAGAAGATCAAGCCTAATATTCACATTTCTTTCAATATGTAAGACAAAAATGTTCTAAATGGTGACTGCTTAGGGGCAAAAAGGCAGAATACCTGCAAGTTCAAGAAAAAAACACCAAACCCATTAACACTCAGAAACATACAACTGCCAGAAAAGTTTGCATTTAGTTAAGTGATATTTTTTTCTACATAACCGCTCAACCTTTCTTCCTACCCTTTACGTAAGTACTGTGTATTTAGAAACATGTGCAACCATCTAGAGACCACTGCTGCAAACTGGAGTAGCAAGGAATATTTTCTTTTACTACAGATTTGCAGCTTGCTTTGTTCTCTAAGAAAAAGGAAAGAGAAAAATGCACCCACAAACCCAAACCATTTTTACCTTATAATTTTCCTGCTGTTTTCTGCAGTTGTGGTCACTGCATTGGGGGTTTGGCTTCATAGACATAGTTGGGAAGAAATCCTGCATGGCATTGTAACCAAGATAATAACTCACAGTACCAAAATTTAACAGGTATCTAGAAACACAGAGAAAGGAGAAGCTTGTAATACAGGTGCAAACCTAAAACTTCAGTTGTTCAGGGAATAATTTTTCATCAAAGAACTTTAAGAATACACTTTCAGACTCATGGAGTTGTAGTTACTGTAATTGCCTTAAATCCAGTTATGCTGTAGTCAGCTGGCAACAGAGTAACTGGATCAACGTAGAATCCCATCTTCTCATGGTGTGTGAGAATAACTCAGCTACAGGCAAGAGAAGTAATTTATTCTTTGTCCATGTACAAAATTGCAAAGACAAGTCAGCACNTTTGTCCATGTACAAAATTGCAAAGACAAGTCAGCACTGTAGCATTTTTTATGTATAACTTAATGATGTCAAATCAGAGCATGTTTAAATACAAAACTAAGGAAAAAGTGTGCACGTGTGTATGCACTAACAGAAATTCTTCGGAAAAACACTGAAACTGTTTCTTACCCCTGAAAAGTTCTAGTTAAAATTCAAGCAATGTGTATTTCAGCCCCGTTCAGTGTTGCCAACACCATTAGGAAATGAGCCATGAACATATAAAAAGAACCAGACCTGTCATTATGAAATGTTCCTTTTTTTCCTCGTATTTTGCTGTACGCATCAAATAGCAACAACTCAGTCACTTACTTGAGAACATTTTGTACAAGCATTCCTGCCACAACACCCATGGTTGTAGGAAGACTGGCTGCACACACTCCCTCTCGTTTCAATGTCTTCTCATCAATATTTGCAGCTACTACCAGAGGAGGAGCACACTATGGGGCAATAGAGAAATTAAGCTGTAAAAAACGCGTTCAAGAAATCACACAGAATTTTAAGGTACTGCATCAGCTGTGCCAGGACGACACTCACTAGGCCAGCTAATCTTCACATTCCCAGTCCCACCCTAAAAGACAAGTGAGCAATTCAGGAGAGCACCACGTACCGCAAAACAAGCAGATTCACCAGGTATGATCAGCTGGATGTGCCCTGACACTGCATTTTCACTCACTCCAGACTCCATCCAGATTTGTCCAAGTTCATTGCAGGCCTTATAAACACAGAAACACATGTCAGCACTGAAGAAGTTTAATGAAAAGGAACCCAAACAAAGGGATAAATTGGGAGTGATGAAACACATTCCCTACTTTCAGGCAAAAAGGCTATGCTCAGAAAAAGGGACATGAAGAGATAGAAGAGAAATTATTTATCAAAGGACAAATCAAACAGCAAATTAAGGCTGCCCTCATGAAGTCAGCCGTTTGTGCTTTCCTGGGGACCTGGGATTTGTTTTAAAAAATACAGACATTAGTGACCCATTTCCAGCACACTACAGAATATAATTCCACAAACTATTTTTAGAGGCTTGGGTACAGTGTATCTGTGTGCCTTCCCTGCCAGAAATTCAGGGATCAAGTCAGCTGAAGGGTAACAGAAAACATACATTTGGCATATACCCTACATTGGCTGCTACTATAAAGAAAAACAGCTTGATTACATAAACAGCATTTTTAGTATATAGTCACATGAAGTATACAATTAGCTATAGAAAACCTTTAAAAGTCTGTAAGATTTAACATACCAGCCTTTGAAAATACTGTTATATAAACAGAGTAATTTGAAAAGACAGTGTTTATGATACTTTGATCTTTTACTAACCATTATCTGATAGCAACTTTAAAGCCTTCAGTGATATTTATACACATAAAATGGGTTTATAAGAACAGGGTAAAAGCTCAGATTCCTCAAGCCAAGGGGGACATTTCTTAGGAGATTGTTTTTAAGTTCCTGTCTTTTCTATATAGTTCCACAATTCCTAACATTATTTATAGGAGAAAACAGACTTCCACAAGCTCATGCCTTTGGTGGTCTTACCGTGTTAATTGCCATGCGAGCTTCAAAGTTGTCCACACAGCTTAGAACCAGATCCACAGGCTTCCCTTCCTCCAGTGCACCATTACTGAAACGAGCATCAGAGGTTTACATGAAATTGCTGGCAGAAGAGAACACCAAACAAGGCAACCAACATGCTCCTTTAGAGTACAGAAGCCCAAGAAAAGTGGATTTCTAACAGAACTTGTGCAAATGCAGTACCGGATACAACCAGCATCTTAGATCTGCAGTAGAAACAACACCATGCTGAAGCTGGAATTTAAATAAATGGGCTTTTATATTTTAAGACTTTTAGACTTTTATTTTTATATTTTAGACTTTTATATGGTATGCACTCACAGTACAAAGTACTGGAGAATTGTATCTTTGTACAACAGAACTGCAAATGGTGTAAGTTATTTCAGATCTCTGTGAGATCCACTAGTAACTACTTACTTCTTCATTCTATAAATCAGACCTAAAACTATTACAGAGCACTCAAGATATGATCTGATCTGTTTTCCATAATGGAAAACCTAGAGTTTTGGTTGGAAATCTAAAGATGCACTCATATAAAAAATAACTACGTAATAGTAGAAATAAATGCCAGCTGTAGAGGACACATCTAGGCAGGAAAGTCTTCATATACATATATTTCCCAGGGGTTTTCACTTGCAAGTATTAAATTGAAAAAGAGCACCAACAAGAAAAATGTGAGGCTGTGTAGAACCACACATCAGCAGAAGTTAGCAATATGCTAAAGCTGGGGGATTTTACCTTATTCTATCCATGAAGTGCTCAAAGTTGTCCAGTGTTGTGATGTTGTAGTTATGTACTTCAAACTGAACATCAGGATTAATATCCCTTATGGAGGAAATAACAGGAGGCAGTAGTAAGGAATACAGTGATAATTTACATTCTACTCCCTAACTTTGTGTTAGGGAGAGAACCTAACATATAGAGAAACTAATGAGTGTTGCTATAGTCTTAAGTTTCCAGTCTGAACTCTAGAATTCATCCATATTTGTCAAAAATTCAGATTAGATAAAAACACCCCCCCGCAACCTATGGAAGTGGCATCATTTATACCAAACTTCTGAGCAAAACTGCCTATACTTAAAAGGTAGATTCACATTAAGGTTTTGGCCAGTACAAAAATGTCTTTGAAATATCAATCATCCCCACAAATATTTTATACTCAAATCCCAAAATTAGATCATGCTCCGTTGCAAATGATTAAGAATGAAACATTGGTTTTCTGGAGTAGCATCCTGGCTAAATACATTTTGATATCCACTTCTCTGAGTTATACCTCAAAGTATGTTCTGCTGCTTGCACTTTACTTAGTCCAGCTTGAAGAGGTTGGAAGAAGAGTCTGTTTGTATTTGCCAGTTCCACGTTGTCATAATCAAACAGAAGCAGCTACAATAAAGATTGTTTTAACACATGTGAATCTCCAGACACTCTGCACAGAGCACTGTGGCAAGGCATTCTGAACAACAAAACTAATTCTAAAACCAAAGCCATAGAAAATTCCCCCAAACAAACTCCCTCACTCAGAAGCCCATTCAGTTCACGTACAAGAGGTACCAACATTGTAAGGACATGAAAAACTGAATCAATCTGTTAAGCCATTAAAATTACTCAATAAAAAGTTAACTCTTTATTTGATCTAAACTAAGAATATTCAACAGATTAACCTACATGAACAGTATCACCTCTATTATCACATTCCTACATGCTGCCACATGACAAACTAATGTTTGTGATAAAGGTATCTGTTTGTCATCTACTACATTTCAATTGCTTGACAAAAACTTGGTTCTTATAAGACTTTATCTTTTATGTGAAATACCCTCTCCTTTTTCTTTGTTTTCCTTCTGCAGTAATCCAGCATGAAGATTAGAGAGATGGGTTCATATAAGAATATGGAGATGACAAACATCCAAACAAAAATCATCCACACAACACATGAGTAAGCCCTAAATAAATCAATTTTACCAGCACAATAAAAATACAGGCTCTTCATATGTGATGTTTACACAAGTGTTGTTCTTGAGTGCTTTCTTCACAACATTTTTTTATTTGGGTAAAATCAACAAGTGAAATCAAACCAAATTCTTTACGAAGAGGACTAGTCCATCTACTATAAAGATATAGAAGGATACAAAAACACTCATTACCTTACCAATGCCACACCTTGTCAGCATTTCAGCAGTCACACTGCCAACGCCCCCTACACCTACTACTGCGACTGTGAAGGTACGGATTTTCTGCAGAAAGAAAGAACTTACGGATCAGCATCTCAAAAGTGGTCCTCACAGGGAAAAAATGCAAGCAATGGTTCGTTACAGATAGAATCCTACCTCATAGTCCTTGACAATTCCCATTCTTTTTAATGCCATCAAGCGACTACAAAGAAAAAAATGCAATGTTAGGCAGAAAATGTTCTTTATATTTCTAACAACAATTTTGCTTTTGAGGTATCAAAGCAAAATCATTTTGCTTTAGAAATAACCTCAC
Organism: Tichodroma muraria; assembly: GCA_013390105.1. Classification (NCBI taxonomy): domain Eukaryota; kingdom Metazoa; phylum Chordata; class Aves; order Passeriformes; family Sittidae; genus Tichodroma; species Tichodroma muraria. Next base: position 8,750 of record WAAG01087491.1, on the reverse strand, counting down.
CAAGCAATAAACTCAAGCCTGCTTGTGTTTGTACAACTGTACAACACAACTGCAGTTGTGACTGCCAGCCAGGTACAGCCTGTGTGACAGAGTAGATGCTTTCCTATCTGCACTAGAGTTCTAACTCTGCAGAAACTCATGCACCTATTCCTCTGGTATGCATAATATCGATGAAATCAGGAGGACACAGCAATGTTTGTAAATGAATCCCTGATTTACAGAATGAAAGGTGACACTTCTTTTTAGTAATGAACCATATGGCAGCAAACTAGAGAAGACTTGCAGTTTTCTGATCGATTTGATTAGATTAACATGACATTTAAAAAAAATAAATAGAGACTATCAGGTTTTGAGGATAACTGAAAGGACTTTAAAGTAACATTCTATCCCTCTTTTGCATTTTTCATGAAAGTCCAAGTACCAACTTGTATTACAAAAAATAAAACCAAACCAACAGAACAAAAACCAAAAAACCATCAGATTTCTAGAAGGAAAGGGGTCTCTAAAGCTAAAAAATTCTACAAACCAACTTCTAAATTAAGGCAATTTGAAAGAATGAAAATAAGACCTCATGCAATACCAACATCTGTCCCATTTACTAGCAACCTAGCTGAAAAATTCACAAGGTTTCCTCTCTCTCTCTCTCCCCGCCTGTATTGTAAAGATAAATACAGAAAAATATGTAAAGATAAATACAAGATAAATACAAAGGAACCCCGACATCCACCCCTGCCGGCCCAGCCAGGTGGGAAACCCGAGAGCATCTCTCCCCTACTCCGCACGGAGCACCCGCCTCCTGCACTGCCCGACGCCCTCCTGAGCACACCCAGCCCCATCCCTGAGATTCCCACCCGTCCNCCCTCCCTCTTCCCATGCCCCGCAGCCCTCCCAGCCCCTCAGCGCACCTGTAGGGGTTGGAGTCGGTCACCTCGGCGCTCATGGCGTCGATGCGGGCCCGCGCCGCTCCCCGCCCGCGCTTCTCCCGGGCCAGCTCCTCCTCCAGCTCCCGCACGCGCCGCTCCAGCCGCTCCAGCCGCCCGGGATCCGCCATGGCAGCGACACGTCCGCGCCCGGCCCCACAGCTTCCGGGAAGCGCCGGGGCGGGCCCTGCCCGGGGCGGGCCCTGCCCGGGCCGCTCCTGCACGCCCGCCTGCGCAGGGGGCTGAGGGGCGGTATCTGCCTCCCGGGGAGCGTCGTGCTCCGGGAGAAGCTGCCGGGCGGTATCTGCCTCCCGGGGAGCGTCGTGCGCCGGGAGAAGCCGCCGGGCGGTATCTGCCTCCCGGGGAGCGTCGTGCGCCGGGAGAAGCCGCCGGGTTCTACAGCCAGGGGGCTGTGGAGCGCTCTCCTTGGCGGACCGAGGCGCCTCCGGGTGACCCGGCCGGGGCGGGCTCCGGCGAGGCCTCCGAGGATGGCGGCGGAGCCGGGCACTAGCGAGGTGCGGCGGCAGCACCGCTTCGACCAGGGCAGCCTGGAGCGGTACCTGAGCAGCCGCTTGCCCGGCTTCCCTCGGCAGCCCGCGGGCGCGCTGGCTGTCAGGCAGTACAGGTAACACAGGTGACACCAGTGACACCGGTGACAGGTGACTGACATAGGCGGCGGGGCCGCCGCCGCTGCCCTGCCCCGGAGCGCCCGGGAGGCGCTCGCTGCCGCCTGCTATAGGGGAAGTGATCAGAGGTAGAACCCTTTGCCGTCGGGATGGCGGGCAGCAGCCGTCGATGGATTTTTAAGATGCATTCTGACTTAGTCCAATTAAAGGCACGTCCCAGCTCGTCCCTTGAGCTGCTGGAGAAGGCAAAGTTTGCGGTGGCGGCCAAAGTGACCTTTGTCACACTGACCCTGTGGCTGTTTGTGGGCGGGCTGTGTGTTAGGTGGACTTCCCGATGTCCTCAGAGTACACCCATGATTGTTTTATTGCCTACACGTAAATCGCAATTGATCTGATCCAGCTTTAATTGCGCAGCAAATAGTGATGTTCAGAAGCACATACATGGCTTAAGGAATCGATAGTAAGGGCGTTAGGCTGTCACCAGGTGAGCAAATCCACGAGAACAGCGTGAGGATGTGCCGAGATTCCCGTTACCGCCCGCAGAGTATCATGCGGTGTGCCAGGGACACCTGTGTGCCGGGCTCCAAAGCCTCTGTTCCACAGAGCGCTGAGTTCGTTTGCACTCAGCAAATCAGTGGTGTGGCTGCACGACTTCATGTGAGGAACTATTAGAAGTAAAGTTATTCTAAAAATAAGGATTAATTCCTTTGTGGGCATGACCTTGACTAACTTATCTGCAGCTATGACTAAGAAACAAAGAACAATTTTTCATTGTCTTGTGACGTAAATATAAAACATTAATTCGTTCAATCTCCCTAATCTTCTCATGTACCTCAGCTGAGAAGACTTTAGGAGGGGCCTTAAGAGAGTACCTAGTAGTAGAGTGCTAAAAATTTGTTAGTATTTATCTTTTACCTCTTTGTCTTATAATTTCAATTCAAGGCTTCAGATGGCATAAAGTTATTTTGTTCCAGGCAGAGTATTTGTCAGTTAAACTTTTAAAACTATTGCAAACTGTGCCCTAACTGCTTTGGGGATAATGGAAATGTAATGGGAGGAATAATGATAAAAGTTAATTTGATTATTTTCCAATAGTTGTCTAATCGTTTATTGGACTAGGTTAGAATACATCTTAAAAATGAACCAGAATAAGGAGAGAAAAGCATGCAGATTAACACAGGGCCTTGAGGAAAATAAGGATCAATGGGTTTGATTGGGACATGATAGGCAAGGTGTTATGAAGGGTTTAACTGGTTATCCTTCTCTTTTATATATGTGTGATTGGAATGTCTAATTTTCTTTGTTACTCCAGCATGCATTCTTTAAAATTTTACAGTTCCTATAGGCTGTCCCTTAAGCATAATCTTTGGACATGATGATCAGGGTGGCAAACAGTGGGGCTTGGTATTAAAATCATCAGTAATTTAATCATAGAATAGAATCATAGAGCGGTTTGGGCTGGAAGGTACCTTAAAGATCATCTAGTTCCATTCCCCTTGCCATGGAATGGAACTAGATGACCTTTCTCTAGACCAGGTTGCTTAGAGCCCCATCCAGCCTGGGGTTGAACAGGGCATCTACAACTTCTCTGGGCAGCATGTTCCAGTCCAGATTTGAAACAAACCCACAGCACAAAACAGCTCTGGAGAAGATGCTTTCTTCCATCCTGCCATTTTGTTCAGGTCAAGTCCTCATGCAGTTTGCAAGTATCGTTTCTGTTAGAAGTTTACAAATTTGTAAGTACTTGAATTTTTGAGTAATTATAATCTTTCTCTTTGTAGCTCAGGCCAGTCAAACCCAACTTTTTACCTTCAGAAGGGTGGGCAGGCTTTTGTGCTCAGGAAAAAGCCCCATGGTCCCCTTTTACCTGGAGCACACAAGGTAAGTAACATTCTTCACTGAGCTCCAAAGGCTTTATTTTGCAGGTGACCTGGGTAAATAGATGATGGTCCAGCATATTGATGAATGTGTCCATGCTGTGACAGGTAGAAGAATTATAAAAGAAAGGCTTCCTAAAATCGGGCCTTGCTCTGCTAAATTAATAGCTGGCTTGTCACTTCTATGTGCAGTTAAGTGGTTTGCAAGTTCCCATGTGAAAATAATCCTGGAATGAGAGTTCGTTAACAAAACAAACTATTCCTGTGTGAAAAACAAGTGCACCTGCAACAAACAAGAAATCTCTCTCATGGGGATCAGTGAATAAAATATGTAAACTAACCAAGAATAGAGAGATTTGATGGACAAGTAAAAACCTTTTGCAAACCAATAGAGTAATTGGCAAGAAAACTATTAACCAATTGGAGTTCAACACGAGGTCTGTGAAAACTGTATAAAAACGAGTTATATGAATAAAGAAGGGGCTTTTCTGCATGAAGAAAATGGAGTCTCATCTGATTTATTACAACAGGTCCAGAAATGCAGTGAGTTGCAGGATTATTTCCCATATTCTGTGCTCTACGTATAATTAAGCATTCAAGAGGATTCACTGTGCTCGTTTATGTTTGGGAGGTTTTAATTGAATCTAAGTTCTGTGTCTTCCTCAGGTTGATAGAGAATATCGTGTGCAGAAAGCCTTATTTTCAGCTGGGTTTCCAGTGCCTGAGCCCCTTTTGTACTGCAGTGACGTTTCTATCATTGGAACAGAGTTTTATGTAATGCAGCATGTGCAGGTTGGTCCTCCAGTGTGACAAAATCTTTCCTTCTCCCTACTACAAGCTGCTTTTAAATTGTTTAAAACCTTTCTGATAGAGCCTTACCCAGCACAGTTTTGTGATATGAGCATAAATAATCTTCTAATATTTTAAAGAAATTCTAGCTATCAATGATTTTCACAGATTTCATCTTCTGCAGGGCTTATTTCACACTTTGTTGAATTTTTTAGCTTAGTATTTAACCTCTTGTTCTTGTTTCTTGAACTCTTGGAAGAATATCTTGAAACGAGGCAATATTGCTTCTGTGAAAAGCATATACAAGTCAGAGGGGGAAAAGTCAGTCTGTAAACTGAATCGTTGGACATCCTGGAGCCTGTTTAGTATTGAAGACAGGAACTGACATACAATCACCTCTTCTTGAAAACAAAGCAGGATTCCAGTTCAAACACTAGTTTCAGAAAGAGCACAGCATATCTCTGTCTGTGGTCCACCACTCTGGCGATGCTGTAGCTGAGTTGATACACTTTTTGTTAGATTTTAGTGATTTTGAGCATGTCTGCTGTACTGTGTCTTTTTGATCCGTGGGAGGAGGAGTTGAATTCAGGCCTTTCCCTTTCCACTGCATCCCATTCTATCATCGGGTTCAGTGGGAAATTAGAAATGTAAGTTTGTGGGCTGGTTTCTGAAGATTAGGTTAACCTTCCTACAAAAACCATAAATCAAGGGTAATAGAATGTAAGGGCTGTAAAAAATTTGAAACAGATTTCTTACATCGAAGATGGAGAATTTTACTGGTTTTGATTAGAATGGAGTGATTCCTTAAAAGGAAACCTTGTTACATTTCTAAGTGTGTAAATGTACAGTCTGTCCATTCTACGGTGGTCAGCACTGCTCTCTTTTTCACAGTTGTGAAAATGGAACAACAAACCTATCTTCTAAATGTATTCAACTGCTTTTAAGGAGAAAACAAAATGAAGTTTGGATTGTTTGAGTCTTTGTATCCACAACTCACCTATTCCCCTGCCTGCCCCTCCTTTCCCCTGGGGTCTTCATTGGTATTTTTTCTGCAGTTTAGCAGAATTAGTTTTTCCTGGTAGTTTCAAGCTTGAGGATAGCTGGATTGAGTGTTCTAATTCAGAAATTCATCTACAGATACACCATATACCAATGACCTGGGTTTACCGTGCATCCCTTCATTGGCCCTGGGTGAGGAATAAAATAATTGAGGAAGGAATTTTTCATTGCATAGAGAGTGTTGGTTCACTACATTTGTTTTTGATTGTGGAATGTATAGCTTTACTTCTTTTCATCTGATGTGTACGTCCCACCAAATACCTGCTTTATGGTATTTCTAGGGTCGCATTTTCCGAGACCTCTGTCTGCCTGAGGTGGGCCCAGCAGAGCGTTCTGCTCTGTATCTTGCAATGATAGAAACTCTGGCCCTGTTGCACTCCTTTGATTTACAGTCACTGGGTCTCCAAGGATATGGTAGAGGACCAGGATACTGCAAAAGACAGGTACAGCTCTTAACATTCTCTTGTTTTGTCCGGTCTTTGAATGTTTATTTGATCTGCAGGTTAAATTGTTAATTATTAATGATCATATTTTAGCTAGTAAACCTTCACTTAGTTCAATTACTTGTGCACAGTCTGAAGCCACTACTACATTCAGATTGATTCTGTAATGCTGTACTTAGGGAATGATATGCATTTGCTTTCGGAATAACACTAGATTTGGGCTATGTAAACAGGATTGAAATAGATGTAGTCTTCATTTCGTCTTTAGATATCTCAGTTCACATTTGCAAATGCAGAGGTACTGGGTTTTATTGAATTTTCAAGCAACATGGTGATAGCCAAAGCCCAGAAGCATGTGCTTCAAAATTTTGTACTCTTGAAAAACTTGTGAATCAACTGAAAAATCTGTTGGAGCGTTTGTATTTTTTAGGTATCGACTTGGAAAAAACAGTATGATGCAGCTGCTCATACAGATATTTCTGCCATGAACAAGCTGGCTGAGTGGTTAGCAAACAACTTGCCACCTGGTGATAATGAGGAAAGTCTGATTCATGGGGACTTCAGAATAGATAACATCATCTTCCACCCAACAGAGGTATTTGAAATGTGTTTGTACGTTTAGTAGGTTTTGGCCCTCCGTTTGTTTGTACTCCTGTTATGTAATGGGACACTTATATGTGGATTATTTTAGTGCATGAAACATCTTTGAGAGAAGCAGTAGAGAACTGAACTCTTCTCTGTCCTCTGTGTAAGATGTTTAGGTACCTAATACAGTCCTGGCTTTCATTGCAGGAGCTACATAGAATCGATGGAATCACAGAATCATAGAATGGTTTGGACTGAAACAGACCTTAAAGATCATCTATTTCCAACTCTTGGCCAGGGGCAGGGACACCTTTTACTAGACCAGGTTGCTCAGGACCCCATCCAACCTGTCCTTGAGAGATACTCTGTCTATTCATTAGTTCTAGTCCCTGCTTCAAAGTAAAGGAACAAAGCATTTTATATAGATCCTATCAGATTCAGTGCAGCTGAAGAATCACTTCATTAAACTACATAAGCATCTGATCCAAAGCCCACTGACATCTGTTTTATGGCTTCAGTTAACAACAAGGGCTTTTGGAGCAGAAGCTGAATGTATGGTACGTGACACTGGTGGAAGCAAAGGGAAATCTGCCAAAGCTGTTTAGTTACGGAGCACATGATGTAGATCACAGAGACCCTGGAAGTTCCCCATTCATCTTTATAGGGAAATAAAGAGATTTTGCTTGTTTGTTTGTTTCTAGTTTATGTAAATAAATGTGTGCTACCTATCTATCAACACAGTTGCATTTTCATTACTTTTTTCTGTGCTACTTTCTGTGTTTTGACCAGAAGACATGTCTGGAACTTGTGACCATGACTGCAATGCCTGCTTCATGACAAAGCAACAGATCTCAGAGATTCCTAGAGATTTTGTGCATAGATTAATTGATAGACATGATCTTTAGGTTTAAATGTGCTAATTGATTCCTTGAGCAGGGAATTTGACAGTCTTGGGGATTCTCCCAGCAGTTCCTGTTGCAACT